>JAQIYA010001502.1:0-12625 GCA_034699355.1 Microtritia minima | reverse complement strand
TACGTTATACATGTGTATATGACTGAAGATAATGATCAGACTTTTCACATTCAGAAAACATGTTATTTTAGATATATTAATATCTTTTCACTTTCAGAAAAAAATGTTATAACAATTTTATGATCACATAAAATTTAGCCCAAAATAGAGTTAATAGAAAGTCAATAACATATAGACGATTACTGCAAGTTTAGAGATAATTATTATTAATTAATATCTGGCTGTTGATAATAAGCAGACATAGGAAAACATGTGGAGAACGTGTTCATAATGATGCGCAACAATAATTTTTTGTTAATCAGTTGTTATCACATCGATAACTAAACGCGTTTTGCTAACTCTACAGTTTTGAATAACATTTTGATGCCATAAACAAAAAAAAAGTTTAAGAAACTTATATAACAGTATATTTGATCGCGAAAGACAAATATTTAGACATATCTATCAATTGTTTATCATATAATAGTATTCAAATTGTTTTTGCAATCGTATGTTAGTTATAATTTCTTTATAATTATATTTTATTTTGTTGTGTAAAATAAATAATGAGATTATAATTGAAGTTATATGTTTGTCACAAATAATGATAAACTAAAGGTTAAAATGTTAAAATTTGCATTAACCTTAACCTTAACCTTAACCAAATATCCGCTTAAAACATATTTTGGACTTTTTTAGGGGCTCGTGACTAGAGATGGGCAAAAAAAAGTCTCATATTCTCAGTCTGGAAATTGTTTATAATTAATTATTTTCACACCTATGAGTTGAGAGGTTTTTATTTATGTCTTTAATATATATAATAAAAATAATTATTTTCGATATACAGTTTTAGATAATCACATATTTGGCGCTATTTCTCATAAAAATCGTTGCCCATCTCGAAGTTTATAAAATAGAAAATAGTTTCACAAAACAAATCTTATTTATTTTTTTATCGTACCAAACACTGAAATGTGTTTACAACACTAATTAGCGAAATGCGGTTTTTATTATTAAATTATTAATAATTGAAATTATTTTCAAACTGTAATGCGTGTAAATTTTTGTTATTTTATATATCAAATTATATTTCCATCATTTTCGTAAAACTTCGAGCATATGTTCGCTCAATGAAGAAATAAATCCATTCGATTGATATCAAAATTATAATTATCTGTTTCTGAATATCGCAAAACCTGGTCACACATTGTCGGCAGAAATACGAACGTGAAATACTCGGCTCGAGACCAGTCCGTGCGGGAGAGAAGAGTCGCGCTGAGCGACGGCGGGAATCGAAAATAGCGGCGATTCGGGTCCGTGACGGTGGACGCGATTTTCAGGACAGACGTCACTCGTTTCGGGGTTAACGAGTGCGGCGTAAAGACATAGATGGCCACGAATGCGGTGTCCGTATAGGAGAACGAGCCGTTTAGGAGAACGCGAAACTCGGCGCCCGACAGACTGCCGGCCGGCGATTCGATTAACGCCCGCCGGACAGCGGTTCGGTTCAGAGTGACGAACACCGGATTAGCGGTCGCGCGAGCGGAGAGACTACCGATTAGTATATCAGGCGATCGTTGCTGTCGACGAGTGGGCAGCTCTGCGAGCGTCTCGTATCGGTAGCCCAACTGAGCGCCCGATTCGAGAGACTCTCGCGCGGTGTGACTCACACTGCGGCCGAACTCGTCGATGAAATAGAAGCGATAGTCGAGCCAATGGCCGGCCGTCGGGTTGCGTCGTCCGGACTGCGACAGCCATGTGTCCCACAGGCGGTCGATCTCGGCGTGCAGTAAGAAGAATAGCGGATCGGACGCCGAATTCAAGAGCGTGTTGTTTGGGCCGCGAAACGCCCAATGCATGCCGTCGTGCGGTCGCGACTCTAGCGATCCCTCGTTCGGGCCGTCAAACACCGGGCTCTGCACGCGTCCACCGCCGAAACCGCCGACCGGATAGGGTATGCCGAACGTGCTGTTGGCGGGCGACTCGAACTCGAGCTCAGTCAGGGCGAGCACGTGATCGACTTCGTCGAAGTGAAACTCGTCTCCCGAATTGGCGTTCGGACAGCGGTGCGAGCGATAGAGCGCGTTACTCCGCTCGTCGGCCGGCCGGCGGTACGCTTCGGGAACGCGACGGTTGAGCGGCACGTAAAAGTCCCAATACGGCAGCGTTAGCTCGGGATCGGCGGACGCGCGCCGAAGTATGCGCTCGAAGTAATACAAGTACATGCGATGCCAGGCGAGGAACCACCACTGGGCGTGTTGGCCGCGAGTCCAGCCCTTCTCGTCGGCCAGAGTCTGGTTAAACACGGGCCGATCCATAGGCCAGCCGTGCAGAGCGTACTGATAGTAGTATGAGGTGACGTCGCTGTTTGCTCGGCCGGCCATTACGCGAAAGCCGCGCTCCAGCGATCGCCACTCGTCGGCCGTCATCGATGACGGACTCTTGCGGACCAGAAGCCCACTCGCGATAAGCCTATAGTTTAAGCATAGCATTAAAAATAAGAGAAGAAAATTATTCATTTTTTTCGATTAGATTTCAAAAATATAGTAAATTAACAATAGTTAAACTGAAACTGAATAAATGACTATCGAAATGTCAGTTTATATATTAACATTAATATATTGTACTTATTATTAATTGTATTTTTATTATTTTTATAAATTTCCGAGAATTGAAAATTTATTTTAGTTTTTATGTGTTTTTACTTTCTTTAGAAATTAACTTAAATGTGCGCGATATTAATACGAATGCAATAGATTTTATTATAACTATACAATTATTTAATATATTTATTGGCATAATTTTTTATATATATATAAAACAGATGTAATTTTAATGAATGCAAATACAGAATAAATTGAATAGAAATTTGTTAATTATACAGAAGTCCAATATTATATGTCTGCTTTTGAATAAAACAAAATTTGATTATTGTATATAACATTGTAATGAAAATGTTTATAATAGACATTTAAAAAATTTGAAAAACGCCGTCCCGTCCGACCCGTCAAAAAATGCTAAATGTTATGTCCCGTTCCGACCCGTTGGCATAAAATTTTTCTAAATCCCGTCCCGCCAGTCCCGATCCCGTAATTTTCATAAATTTCATATAGTCTATAGCCATAGTCTATAGTCTCAGACTGAGACTGAGACTATTGAAACTTATAGTATCAAATTCTTGAAAATTAAAAATTAAAATTTTAATATTTATTTTGAAAAATAAACAAATATTTTACAACTAAAGATATTATTTCAATATTAAATATTAAAGTGTTAGATATGAAATATAGTCCATAATATATAGTCCTATATATTGCTAATATGTATTCTTTATTCTTTTATAAGTAGTTTATTATTTTGAATTTTTATAATTAGCTTAATTTAATTAAATGAAAAATATTGTTGAAATGTATTAATAGAGAATTTTATTTTTAGTATTGTTAAGATTAATTACAAAAGTGAAAGTTATGAGAGTTATGAATTTAATTTTATGAATGACATACTTAAAGCGTGAACGCGATAAGCGAACAAATAACAAATGTATTTTATAGTCATTAAGAGGCACTATTTTTTTTACATGTATTCCATATAGTATTAAAAAAAAGATAACAAACTTTCGTTTTTCATACAATTCAAAAAATAGGTTATTAGAATTGAGTAACTGTATAATAGTCATTGAAAAGGGATCCCATGGGACGGAATGGGATCGGGGTTTAAAAATTTTTAATTGGATGGCACGGGATTTTATTATGACATTTGTCCCCAATATAATTATTATGCTTTTATTTCAAATATTTTTACATAAAATTTTAAAAATACATTCAATACAATGAACTACAAAAAGGGTTATTGATTTCTTTTCAGTCACTCAAATGGTATAAATATTTAACTAGAAAAGTGAGTGGTTTTTTAGAATAGCTTGTGATCACACGCCTCGTATAAAACATTCATTCAAATATATATTTCGTTAAACATTTTTGTCCCAATAGTTGATTAATGAATAGCTTTTTAAATGACTGGCAAAACACTTGTTTATAAAAAGTGTTTATAAAAATTATAGGATGGAATTTAGCAAAAATTTCAATTATTGGATGTGACAAAATTATTTGCAATATTGTACGGGACGGGATGGGATGACTTTTCTTAAACTTTTTTCATTGTCTCCTGTATAATGAAGATAAAAAGTTTAGTACTTTTTATTGCAAGCATAGCAATGAAACGCTGCGAACTGCGAAACTTTGACCAATAAATGTCGAAACGCGAACATACATAACTTGTGTAAAGAGAAATTTTAGTGACCATATCCTTATAGACACACACGTTGCTGAGTAGTATATCTTAAGCGATTCAGTTAACTCACATATCTAGTCCAACCTAATGTATCCAATATCCGGTATTCGAGTATCGAAGTGCTTGTTTGCGGTGAGTGTGTTCGGCGCTATTCTTACCACCGCTTTCTGGATCAGACACCAGAATCGCCGAAAGAAGCCTAAACTGCGTAAATTGCAAGTATGATAGTCTTGTATAACGTTTAGTCAAAGCAAATTAATTGACTCCTGTTTTAAGGGTAAAAATCTTGGCGACTTCGAGCTGTTCGAGTTCGGCGATATCATACTTCCCGAATTTGTGGCCAAGTCGTGGCGCCAAATCGAGACATTCAAATTTCGCGCCGACGACGTGGTGCTCATTTCGTTCCCGAAGACCGGCACCACTTGGCTGCAGGAAATTGTTTGGCTCGTCGCCAACGATCTCGACTTTGACGCCGCGAAAGCCAAATCCATTGACGAGCGCTTTCCTTACCTCGAGTTTCTGAAGCCTGGTATCGACGCCATCGACGCGTTAGAGAGTCCGCGCTTTATTAAAAGTCATTTGACTCCTAAAATACTATTTAACTATAATAATAAAGATGAAGAAAGCTATGCTAAACTGCCCAAAGTGTTGGCTGTTTTGCGAAATCCAAAAGACGTTGTGGTGTCCTTCTATCACTTTTGTCGCATGCATTTTATGTGTAGATGTAAAGACAATTTTGAGCAATATTTCGATCGCTTCACGCAAGGACTGGTGCCTTACGGTCCGATTTGGTCTCACTATTTGGATGCGATTCAGTTTAGCGAATATGATTCCACACAAGCGGTTCAGAATAGGAGGCTTTTAATTGTGTTTTATGAGGATTTGAAGCGAGATTTCGAGAATCAAATCAATAGAATTAGCGATTTTCTCGGTAAACCTCGACTCAACTCATACCGAATGTTATCAATTAAAGATCACTGCAGTTTCGGACAAATGAGCCTCAATTCGGCTGTGAATTACAAACACATCGATGACTTGAGGGAAGAGAATGAGACCAAATTTATGCGAAAGGGAGAGATTGGAGACTGGAAACGATATTTTAATAGTGAACGCGAACAGATTATGAACGCATTGATTTCGGATAAACTCGGAGATAAAATTAATTTCATATATGAATGAGTGTTTTAGCAAATAATGTATTCAGAAGTTTTGAAAAATTTAATTAATTTTATTAATTTAATTATTATTGTAAATGCAGTGTTCAATCCTCTTCTGATAGTTAGAAATTACATCAATTAAATTTGTTAGAGTTATGAAGTTTATTTTATTAATGACATACATAAAGCGCGGAAGTAGCGAAGGAACAAATAACTGGTAAATACTAGAGATAATGTTACAAAAATCATGTTATTTTGATGATCATATTGTTTCAAATAATTATTATTAAGTTTATTACGTTTGTTATACAGTAATTTAAAGGCCCTATCTTTATACGTGTATTCCAAATAGTAGTAAAAAAGATAACAACTTTTGTTTTAATATAGTAAAAAATATAAGAATTATAGTTTATTAGAGTTGTGTAACTGTTTAGTGAACATTAAAAAGTTTATTGCTTTTTATTGTAAGCGTGTTTGAATCGAGTATCGCATTAAAACGATGCCAACTGCGAGACTGTGGCCAATAAGTGTCTCGACGCCAGCGTACATAACTTGTGTATAGAGAAATTTTTGTCACCATTTCCGTATACACCAACACCTTAATAGTAAATGCTAAGTAGTAAATCTTAAGTGATTCAGTTAACTAACAGTTAGTTAAGTCATTCGCATATCCATTTCAGCACAATGTATGCGATATCCGGTATCCGATTATCGAAGTTCATGTTTGCGGTGAGTGTGTTCGGCGCTATTCTTACCACCGCTTTCTGGATCAGACGCAAGAATCGCAGAAAGAAGCCTCAAATGCTTAAATTGCAAGTATGAATGGCTTATAAGTCTTTCTTTCTTTATAGTATATCTTTTAAGTCAGAGCATAGTTAATTGACTTTATCATAGGGTAAAAAACTTGGCGACGTCGAGCTGTTCGAGTTCGGCGATATAATACTTCCCGAATTTGTGGCCAAGTCGTGGCGCAAAATCGAGTCATTCAAATTTCGCGCCGACGACATAGTGCTCATGTCCTTTCCGAAGACCGGCACCACTTGGCTGCAGGAAATTGTTTGGCTCGTCGCCAACGATCTCGACTTTGACGCCGCGAAAGCCAAATCCATTGACGAGCGCTTTCCTTACCTCGAGTTTCTGAAGCCTGGTATCGACGCCATCGACGCGTTAGAGAGTCCGCGCTTTATTAAAAGTCATTTGACTCCTAAAATACTATTTAACTATAATAATAAAGATGAAGAAAGCTATGCTAAACTGCCCAAAGTGTTGGCTGTTTTGCGAAATCCAAAAGACGTTGTGGTGTCCTTCTATCACTTTTGTCGCATGCATTTTATGTGTAGATGTAAAGACAATTTTGAGCAATATTTCGATCGCTTCACGCAAGGACTGGTGCCTTACGGTCCGATTTGGTCTCACTATTTGGATGCGATTCAGTTTAGCGAATATGATTCCACACAAGCGGTTCAGAATAGGAGGCTTTTAATTGTGTTTTATGAGGATTTAAAGCGAGATTTCGAGAATCAAATCAATAGAGTTAGCGATTTTCTCGGTAAACCTCGACTCAACTCATACCGAATGTTATCGATTAAAAATCACTGCAGTTTTGGACAAATGAGCCTCAATTCGGCCGTGAATTACAAACACTTCGATGACATGAGGGAAGAGAATGAGACCAAATTTATGCGAAAGGGAGAGATTGGAGACTGGAAACGATATTTTAATACCGAACGTGATCAGATTATGAATGCATTGATTTCAGATAAAATTGGAGATAAAATTAATTTCATATATGAATGAGTGATTTAGTATATAATGTATTTAGAAGTTTTCAAAAATATAATTTATTTTATTAATTTAATTTTTAATATAATGCTAATGCATTATTGAAACTTCGTCTGATAGTTAAAAGTTAGATGCGCTGAAATTTTTAACAGATTTTAATACTTTTAAGTTATGCTTATTTTTTTCGAGTATACCCCAGTGGTTATCATATATTTTTGGCATTATAATTATATAATTAATTTCTTACATAATTTCTTAAATAAGCTTTATTGTTATGGTAATAATGTTTGATTCAATGTCGTGATAGGAATATAATTAATTTATTCTATTATCAAATATAAGTTGCATTACAAATTTTATTAATATAATAACAATTTGTCTATCGGTACTGATAATAAAATACATTTAAGATTTTAAATATAGCTTATTATAATTATTATTCTGCTATAAATTGATTTATATATTTTAATGTGTGCTAAAAATACATGACATATGCCTGACATTAATAGATAAGTATGAAAAAGGTATTTATAGTATAAAATAAAGGTAAATATTAAAAGTTTTTACAATATATCATCATTAGAAATAAGTTTATTGACATTTTAACTTATGTCCATCTAAAATCAAAATCATATTACTATATCATATACAGTATATGTAATAGTTAGAGCGTTGTTGTTAATGAATAACAAAATTATTTGTTTTCGATATGAAATTTTCATTTGTTTGATATCTAAATGTCAAAAGGAAAACCCATTACTTAATTCTCGACAATACTTTGATTTTTATTTCTGTTTTTCCTAATAATTATTGATTGTTATGAAACATTTTCCTTGTTATGTGATCTATACTGCATAGCACTGAATCCATATTACTTTATAAATTTAATAAGCGATTTAGGGGCGGAGCCAAACAATAGCAGATGTCAATCATTTAAGACACAACTGACCACTAAAATGTTGTTGACCTTATTAAGAGACTTTTAAAATTGTGACGTCAAAAAAGGCACCACTAAGTCTTGACCACAGCTAAATACTAACTTAGCACAGATGTTATTAATTAAAACAAATTCAAAAGATTAGTGACGATGCCCTCTGGCTATATATTGATGTGCTATACTTTTGTTAGTGTACTCACAATACTATATTTTATACTATTGATATACAAAATTTCACTCTAATTAAGATTATAAAGTGCTGTTAGAAGAGGGCGGATAAAAATGATGAAAGAGTGAGTACGTAAGAGAACTATAAATTTAAGTTAAAAAGCAATTTTTACTCTTATATTTTATGATGCTAACACAGGTAAGCTAATATCGCAGGTATTCTATAGGTCTGCTCGTAGAGGGTAAATTGTTATGTCAAACTAAATTGTTTACAAATTACTTTTTCTTTAGAATGACAATGAAGAAGATTACAGTTCGGTATAATTTAGTCATTTATCGGATGCTATTCAGGAGAAGGAGAGCTGAATAGCCTTCGATAGGTTACGAAATTTTAAGTTATAATTCTTTATACATTTTACCATAAAGTTTAATTTTATATACGCAAATAAAATAAATCCTTACCAAAAAGTAAATAAATGTGTAATTCTTTAGTAAAATAGGTAAATGAATAGAAAATATGTAAACAAGTGAAATAACTCTCATTGATTTACTATAAAGTTTAATGTTTATTCATAAATTATATTAGCGTATAAAACAAAACAAAAAATCCTAATAAAATATATATTTTTATTGATTTAAACCACGCTATAACATAATAAATTTACTTACATCTCTTAACGATAACTACATGCATATAATACTACCTTATATTTTGCAACAAAAGAAAAAGAAAATAAAAAATAAATTTGTTTAAACAATGATTAAAATAACAATTAAACTAATAGCTACAAAACTAATGGCCATAATAGTTGGTTAGTCGTGTTTAGGTGTAGCTTTGGCTACCAATGTTTAAGAAAATAGAAATCGATATCTTATGAACACAATAATCATTGATAAAGTAATATAGATTACCTAATATTATATAACATTCGTGACATGACATACCTTACGATTAACTGCTTTATGGCGTTTTTAATTTCCAAAAGTTAAATGTCTTTAAAATCATAGTCAGACGCGTTAAATGCAAAATCGATAGCCTATCGATCTATTTTTTGTCTTAGCGCTAGAGATCGTCACTTTAATCACGGTTAACCTTTAACCAGGATTGAACATAGGGTTAAGATTTAAAATTAATGCAATTATTAACCTAAGGTTAACCAGAGTTAACCTCGTTTAACCTTACTTTAAGAATTTAGCTAAATTCTTAAAGTAAATAAATGAAATAAGTTAAAAATGAAGCATAAATAATATAAGCAAAGTTACTAAAATAATCTAATAGTGAAAATAGATATGCATATAATATAAGACAATAGTTATCTAATTATATATAATAACCGCATATCAGTTTTAGCAACTATGTACTCTTTATAATCAGAGTTAACTTGTTATTTAGGTTAACCTTAAGGTTAAACGCAAATTTTATAACTTTTTAAGCTTTTGAAATAATTTTAAGAAAGGTTTTAAGAAAAATTTACGCTCAGAGTTAAAGGTTAATAAAAATTTTAACCTTATAATCTTTGACGATCACTACTTATTGCCATTTTCAAGCGCAAGGTTAAACAAGTGAGCTCGACTTCGGTTACGCACATTCGGCCAATTGATTCTGCTTTTGTTGCTAGTTTTTCATATTGTTTTTAAACTCAAGTTTTTCGTAGTCAACGTAATTCTTTACTTTGTTATTCGTAGTATAAAATATTTTAATTCAGTTACTGTTTAAATATCTATTTAAATGTTTAATAGATATTAGTGAAAACTGTTTAAAAATGCATTATATATTTTTGCTAACATATAATTTAAATTGTAACTAAATTATAATGTTATATGGCCTCAGATATGATAAATGTTATTTTCATTTTACGTAAGTAAACGTTTTTAAACAAGCATTTATAAAAAATATTGATTTATTAAATAAATTTTTAAAAAATAAAATATATAATTGATGACTGTTTGCGAAACAGCATTGTAACTTAAAAAATGAATAAAATGCTGTTTCCTAAACATAAAACAGCATTATATGAATCATATTCTTATGATATGACTGATAGTGATTTTTTGATTATTTAAACTTTGAAATTATTAGATTTTAGGACAACATTTTGACACATAAAGGAAGGATCGATCAAAGGTTTTGAACTTTTTTAACTATAGATAACAAAAATTAATAGCTCAAGATTTTGGAGTAATAAAACAATTGGGTATTAGAGTTAGGATAAAACACTTGAAATAATATTTAATCGCATACAATATACATTTACTTACAGCTTGCTCTACATATGTTTTTAAGGATTTCTGGTTTTTCTCTATTTTAATTAAATTTTTATTATTTAAACTTTAAATTCGAGAAACACAAATATAATAGATTAGATTTTGATTTTTAAAATATAAGTTAGGTTTATATCTTTAATTAAATCTTTTAAGGTCATAATAACTATTGTAACCTTTTATCAACGTTTAACAAATAAAATTTTAACGAATGGCGAGTCTATATCTAAATAAATAAATATCTATATAATTAAATTACAGTTTTTAATATTAATAGATTAAAAATTCAAAATAAACTTAATATAAAAATTAAAAATATTTTAAATCTATTTTAATTAAGACTAAATTACAAAATAAATTTATTTTAAAATTAAATTAAGTACACAGATAGTTGAAAATTCTGTTTAGTTTCACAAAGAAAAAAAACTTTAGTCTCATCTTTATAGGTGCAAACTATTTTTCAAACTTAATCAAATGCGATATCGGCTGCAATATTAAAATCATTTTATAATAATATTCATTAATTTAATTAGCAAATGCTTCATTCATGCCAAATGAATTTACATTATTATTATTACAAATCAACATTAATGTGATTAAAAATAAGCTTATTTATAGTTTCACAGCTTAGGCTGAAGGTCAGCATAATTTTATTCAGACTTTTTATGCCTTTATTAGGTGTTCGAAGAAAAAACATTTATTGCAAAGCTATTCATATGTAATTTGAGTGAAATCGTTAGCTATATTTAAATATGTATTGTGTCTTAAGCGTGAAGGTTTCAAATAAGAAAAAAATTGAATCTTACTCTTACTCTGATAGACTTACTAATAATCTAATACTAAATGTTTGGCAAAAGATGTGAAATAAATGAAATTTATGTTTTACTAATAATTAAAGGTGTTTGTGGTTTAGTATAATCTATAAAAGATATATACTCTATATATAGACTCATCTCGTGGATCAAAATATGTATCTATTTTTATGTATTGCAAAATCAACATATATTTATATAACTTTTTTTTTTAAATTTTACATTTTCTAAATAGTATTTATTTAATTTAAAAATCTAACCTTTAATAAAAAAAATTTCATTTTAAATGTAAACTTACCTCAAATTTAACGTTCATTATTTAACTCAGTCTATAGCTATAAAATATTAAAAATATAAAAATTAAATTCAAAAATTAAAAATATTGTTTTCGACACTTTTTAATTTTCATTAATTAAAGCTATTATTTACAACTTACTTATGGCCAATAATTTCTATAAAACTAACATAAAAAGATGATATTAAAATTTGAATGTATTTATTCTGCACTTTATAGACCACACCATAACTTCCTTTACCCAGTCTTCCTAATTCCACAAATTCCTGTCCATATCTATCCTGTTGTTCAATATTAAACTCTATAGAGCTTTACTTTCGATTTTTGAGTTTAAATGGAATATAAAATGTATACTTTTAATGCAATTCAACGCATTTTTTTTCAAAATTAAAAGAAAATAATAGCAATTGTTTTCACAAATAATTTTAAATTGTTATATATAGTGATAAAAATTATAATTAATTTTAAAATAACCATTTAATGTTACATATATGTATATTTATAGTTGTATTATTTATAAGCAACGCTCCCGCCAGACAACTAACTGGTGATATGCTATGGAGTTATTGGGGCGTCAAAAATGAGAACACGTGGACGAAGACATTTCAACGGTGTAGAGGACACAAGCAATCGCCGATCGACATCATCACCAAAGATCTCGTACGCGACCCATCGATGAAAGTTGTTTTTAATAACTATGATGTGAACATTTTAAACCTAACTCTTCTCAATTCGGGATTTGGAGGTATTATATATTTTAATCACTTCTAAATCAAATTATTATTAAATATAAATTTTTAAAAAATAATTAAACAATTGCAGTAAAAGTACTTTTGGAAAACAATCCCACGATAGCGACCATAACGGGGTCGGCGTTAAACAACGAAAAGTATTTTCTAAACGAATTTCATTTCCACTGGAATGACGGTCCGGACAACGGCTC
>JAQIYA010001501.1:0-12630 GCA_034699355.1 Microtritia minima | reverse complement strand
TTATTGGGATGAAAAAAATCATAAATACTTTAAATATAATATAAAACTTTTAAAAATTAGTCGTAATTTTTTAAATTATTGTTATTATCGTCATATAATTTATATTTATTTCATATTTATAATAAACAGTTGTGTTTTAAAGGCAACTAAGTATAAATTTGTGGAAATTTAATATATTTCAAAAATATTTTTGATTGAGCCAATTTAACCCCTGTTTTTGCTGACCTTAAACGATTTTCTCTAATTATTAGATAGAGGTCTTATATAAACATTATGTTAGCTAATATAGCTTTTAAGAAGTCTTTAAATCCTCCTTAAAAGTGCTTAAGTGAAAATGGTGGACAGTTTCAGCAGTTAAAATGTCAACAATGAGTGGCCAAATTTTGACAGGTCAGGTGAGGTGAGGTCAGCCGTTTGACTCTCACAAACATTTTATAGCACACAGAGAAAACATGTCTGTAAGTGCGGAGAGATATGTGACACTCACTATATATTTTGGAACGACTTTTAATAGAAATTTTTTGGCTTTATTAAAAATATATTTTAAAATTATTATTCCAAAAATTATTATTTGCTGTTATTTCTAAACTCCATATTTCATTATTTAAATAAAAAAAATGCTGTATTGGCCAAATCTCGATAGAGTCAGCATTTACACCACTTTATAGATTGTTTGCATAAAATATGTTTTTCTACATTTGTTTGATTGTTTATTTGAAATCCAAATTTAATATCTACTTTATATAGAAGACTATATAAAATTTCAGAGATCTGGAAAGTGTATTTTATCTTTTGAATATGTTTTTTATAAATAAAATAAGCATAATCTTGATTTTAATAGATATTTCAAAGTCTTTTATTATCCGATATTATCACTAAAATACAGAAAAAGCGCGAACGAAGTGAGCGATTACTTAATACACATATATTCTAACTTAAGTTAATTCATATTTAGAATAATAGAAATACTAATAATATTATGTGTGCTAATTCTAATTAATATAAAATGTTTTTAATTTATTACAGTTTATGAAAATTTGCATAAATAAAGTTATTATTTTTAATAATGTAAGTAAAACTAACTTTATAAGGTTGATGTGGACTCCGCTTAATGTGAAACCGAGATAATTGTTAACAAAGGATTCACATTATCTCGGTTAGACTGTATTAAAATGTTTACAATAGTTTAGTTAGATTTCAAAAGGAATTTAAAGATGGAGATATTTAAAAAGTTTACTATACAGAAGTTTTATTGTATTGCAGTTTTACTGTAATGTTTTGTTTTTAAATCCCTTTAAAAATAATTATTTATTTTTCAAAGTCTGCGCTGAAACAAGTTATTTTGAAAAAATAACGATTTAAGAAAATAAACTTCAAACATATAAATAAGATTTATTTAAAATGAACAAAAGAAATAATAATAATAATAATAATAATAATGATGGGTAGACTAATGGATGGATGGTATCAAATTTTGAGATCTAAGTAGCGCATACTATTTTATATAATGCATAATTTATATTATAATTTGCTAATTTATTTAGTTAATTAAATTAATACCTTGCAATGCATTAGTCTAATTATAATGTATGGCCACGAACTCGTGAGTAGAGCTTGAATAGGGTTTTGAATGTATCACTTTTAATTTGCTCTTCAAAGCTCGACACTGTCCGTATGTCCGTATGTCTTATTAGAGATCCAAAATGTGTGTTTGCATTTTTTACTATTGATAATGATGTGTACATTCAAGTATTTATTTAGAGTTTAAATATTATTATTTTAACTTGTCTTAAATAGTCAACAAAATAAAGTGTGCAAATTATGCTGAGTTGAGATAATGGTTGAGGAGAGCACTCAAGAGCACATCTCCATCGCATTATCGTTATCTAAAAGCATTCTTATGCTGCATAAACGTCTTTGAGTGGTCTCTTTCAATATTATACAGCTATATTTTCCTTAACCACTTTAATTCTTCTCTTTGTATATTTACTTTACTATTTTCAGCTACGATTGAGAGATAAAAACAAGTTTAACACGATTGAAACTTTTCATTTGTTTTGCGACATCTAATGTACTTAATTTAATGCTTAAGTCTTTTTATCAGAATTAATCAATATTTGTTTTAATTAACTCGCATATAATGTACATGACATGCAATATTACACAAGTTTTGAGAAATATTAAATTTAAATTTAGGTTAATAACTAGAGTATGAAAAGTATTATTAAATATAGCAAACATAATATTATTAGAGAGTGAAGTCAAACACAATTATCGTAATGAGTTTACATTATTTATATGGAAAAAATAATTTCTCTAATAAAGATAAAAGAATCATAAAATGGGGACAAATTAAATTTTTCCCATATAGCAGAGCACTATAAATCACAATTAGTTGGAAAAACTTGATTTAAATATTTTGCCGGCAATTAAATAAATTGCTTGCACTATAGAGCAGAAGCGATATCTAGCAGTTAAGCTTATTTACGATCACGAGAGAGTTGGCAGACAAATGAAAACAATAAACACTCAGAGATAATGGCATTTACATCTTTCTAACTTACGAATAGTTAGCAATAGTTAGCAATAATATGATGCCTTAATTTTGGCAAATTTCGTTGTTAGCGTTTATATTCTCATTACGAAGATTGCCTCAACAATGATGAGCATTAGGCTAACTTCAAATATGATTAGAGCGGAGTAGCGTTCACTTTCCATTTCCATTACCATCAGTCTAAAGCCTTTTCACTTTAATTGAGATGTAATGAAACGAACGCACTCAGACTCGGGCCCAACACTCAACCACTTTAATGGTAGGCAATGGTAGGCAACAAACAAAACATCAAATAACTATTTCAAATTCAATTATAATGCATTTTTCATTAAAACGGCGAATAGAGTGTCTCCCATAATGACTTTTGAGTCTTTCATAAATTAATTTCGCTAATATTGCAATAATGCATAGCTTGCTATAGTAATAAAACAAACTCATATCAACTCAAAATATTGAGCGCATTTATATAGCATTAATATAAACGTCGCATTATTGATACACTGTATTATACAAGTTATTTTATAGAAATGATTACTTAATAAAAGAGGACGATATGAGAGTTGATTAACTTGTATAGACATTATTGAATGATAATTTTATATTGAATAAAAGGCATTGCCTTATATTGGCTCTAATGTTTATTTATTACAATAGAGAAAAATATATTAGCTAAAAGTGGTTGTTCTGTCAATTGTTTGCTTTAATGCTGGTTTCGCTGAGGAAAGTTATTTCACAAAGTGCTCATCATGTTCATAATGGACCAGTCATTTCGCTATATTACTGATCCTTTCATAATGTCTATACTGTTTGCCATACTCTATGCCATACTCTATGCCATAGTGTATGCTATAGTGAATTGCAAACTGTATGTCCATAGTGTACATATTCTTTCTCTATATATACTAGCAGTGAGTTTGGCTCTCTATTCCGTTCATTCTAAACATCGTGTCTTACTTGCATTAGTTTTATTTTTCTCTAATATATTTTCATTTCATCAGCAATAAAACTCTATTGTTATTACTAAATTGTATGTTTACTTGGACTTCATTTTCTTAAGTTCCTCTAATAATATTGGGAGACATTTCGCGAATGTCTCTTTCAATGGCAGAGCAGACAAATATTAATTAAAACTAATTCAATTTGGTTTTATCTCAATTTTCAAAATATTATTTTATGCTAAATCATCAAATCATCATCAAAATCGCTCAAATAGTAACCGAACCCTTAGTATATGATTATCGTATTATATTTTGAATCATATTTTAAAATTAAAAAGTCTTATTTTGTTAATAAAATTCATTACGTAATTAAATATTTGCTTTTTAAAAATCTATTTGAAAGCAAATTTTCAAATTTTAAGCTTATTAATATAATTTTTAATTATCTAATTTATTTAAAACTTAAGAGAGATTATTTTTATAGTTAGATTTTTATAATTTACAATAAAGTTTAACATAAATTTTAATTTTTATAAATTTTAACCTTTAGATATAATACATTTACATCAAGAAATTTATTTATTTTTATATCACAAAATTAATTGTAACATAATTAAAGTATTTAATAATTTAAAGTAATTAATTATTTAAATTGATTTTATAAAACACATCTTTGTTATAATTTGTTATAATCCTGTAATTAATTAATTTTAAGCTTAAAATTTATATATCTGTCTTGAAGAATAAAATGATATTTAAATTGAGTTGATTGATCATTAAATTGATATAAATTGATATGTATTATTGATTTTAATCAAAGTGTTTAATTCTTATTCAGTATATTATTTAACTTCTTTTATCAATTGTCTAAATTTACCTTTACTATTGTTTTTTTTTGAAAATGTTTTCAAAAAATAATAACATATTCGTGTAAAGTTTAATAATGATATCTGACAAAAAGTTAGATTAACTTGAAATAAAAATTATTTGATAACATAATTGATGTCACACATACTTTATTAAAATATAATCAGTGCATAAGCAAATAAAATAATATCTAAAATGAACAAATTTTCATAATATGCATGATTAGACTCTTATAATTTGTGAATTAAATAGCATTAAATTAAAATTTTTAATGAGTTTATTTTCAAAGTTTCTCGAGGTTTCATAAATTATTATTAGAACGAAAAAATTCCCTAAATTTTAATAATTGTTTTTAATCTTTCAGAATTAAATTCACAACAAACAAAAATTTTCTCTAAATATGAAACAATAATTGTTACTAATTATTAGTGCTACTAGTATTTTAAGAAATGTATTCAAGCCATCCCAGGCTAGTGCTCACTCAGGCTCAGGCTTACAATACTTGAATCAGACTCAGCTTGAAATGAATTGAAATGAATCTCTTAATTTTACGGATATGAATGATGTTCTATGTTTTATGAGCTCAGGTTCGCTGACGGTTAAGAAAAAATATGAAATAATGGATATTTTGAGCCTAAAATGAGCTGAGCTTTGAAACTCAACAGAAGGAGTTTGAGCGCGATATTGCGAGGCGTTAAATGATTTCAATATAATTCTCTTAATTTAAAAACTTTGAAAAGAATAATAAAAACTTATAAACGCAAATCAAATCTAAAAATATTTTTAAAAATAATTTTTTTTAATGTTTTGAAATTTGTCCTAAATTGTTGTTGTTTCCAATTTTGTCACCGAAATTGTACAGAAAATCATTACAAATGCACAATAATTATTGTATTTTTTTAAACAAATTTATTCAAAGAATGTTTGTTTGATAAATCAGTCCCAATATTCACTAAAACCTCCCGAAATGAGCCACTTTTTTCTCGATTTCCGCCCATTTTGTGAACTTTGGTTCCCGAATTGCCACAGTCCTGGACATAAGCAAATGCAAACATGAATTTTTCCTTGTCATACATGATCATTATTAATGAAAGTTTTTTTATTTCTTATTATCATAATTAAGTAATTTGTTTTATATAAAATATATAAATTACTTATAAATAATTACATATATATTTATGCGTTTGAATGAGAGTAAGGAAAAGATTGGCATAATTGGGGTCAAGTGGTAGTATTTTATTTTTGGTTATTAATAAAAATGTGAGATTGAGTGCAATCGCAGGTCTGTAATGCAAATTTGAAGGGCATATATCACGATAATTAAAGAAAAGCTCGTCAGTGAGGCTCTGTGTTGGTGGTGATGGTGGTGGCGGTGGTGTTGGGCTGACTGAGAGAGCATTTATCTGTCGTTTACATTGACAGCCGTGAGTACGGCTGCAAATATTGCTTCTAATTTGAGGCCGATTGAGCTGCGAATAATTCATAGATTAGAAGAAAAGGCTATTAGCGAAGCACTTCAGGGATTGACGACGAGTATTAGGCAGACGAGAGAGAGATTGGCGCTAATGGAACAGAAAATAAAAAATTAATGTCTAACGTGCGATAGTGTGCGGCGGTATGCGATCGCAAATGGAAACATGTCGGGCTTCAATTAGTGATGTGTAGTGATGCTAGTTTGCCATTTCGGGGGGCTTTACCAGAGACGAGAGACGAGAGCGAGAGACGAGAGCGAGAGGCGAGAGCGAGACCAGCGCTTCAAACTTGTTCAGCGTTTTGATGCGACAACTGCTGAATAACCGATGCACACAAGCTCTTAATGTATCTCTCTTTCATTCTTTTGATGATGCACTTAACATTAAAAGCATTTTATTACTGTGTCTTCCAGATAATCATTTTCAGTCTCTATCTTTCATCAGTCAATCGATAATTAACTCTTTACGTGATCAACTTTTTAATTTTTTGCATTTTTTTGCGTTTCAAATCAATCTCAAGCCTTATCGCGTTATGAGTCTCAGCCATTGTTAGATAGTTATAGATCCTAATAAGGCATTGTCCGACAAAACCTATATTAGTTAACTTAAACTCTATTGTCTTATTGGCCGCAATCACGACTCGCTTTATAAGTGGAGTGCTATCAAAATCGTTTCATAAAAAAGTTGCACAACAAAGTGGAGTAATTTTCGGTGTTTCGTATTTATCTAATTGAAAATAATTCTATATACGGAATATCTTATATTTTTCTAAAGTCAGAGCTGAGCTGTCATTAATCCTGAATATAATTTGATAAATCTGATCTTAGTATTACTTTTTATCGCGCAATAAATCTTCAATAAAATGAAGGAAAAATAGAATAAAATAAAGTGCACAGCAGTGCAAAACAGATATAACTCAGTGTTTGGCGAAAAAAAGAAACAAAAAACATTAAATACGCGAAAAGCCATGAAATGGTATGAAATGGTATGAAACGCTATTCGCAAATGCGTTTCACATCGCGATCGGAGAGCCTTTTAAACGACGAATTATGAAAAATGCTTTCGACTTACAGCCAAATATTAAATTGGAAAATTATTTTGCAATTAAGTATTAACTTATCTGCTGTTTGCTAATTACTATTTGAGTACATATCCTGAATTCCATTGATTTTTGCCTGAGTTGATGGTAATGATGTAATTTTAATTACATTTTCAGCTCTCTTTGCAGATTATGGCAACAGATGCGAGTGCTATTAAATGATCATTAGTTTGTAAGTGCGCTACACTTTCGCATTCATTTTGGCGAAACGCGCGAATAAATGATTCACTAAATGTCAATTTTAGATATAGTGGTATATGTGTATGTATGTGTACGTATGTGTACCTGTATGTGCAGCACATTTATTGCCTTCATTTCCCTTATGGTATTTATATTCGCTAACTTAATAACATTTAATACATATTTTCTGCTAAAACTTGTTTCTTCTCTCACACCAGTGTGTGTGCAATCGCTGTCACTCGCAATCGCCAGTTGTTTCGCTATTACATCGATATAATGCGCACTGTTTTTATCAATTAATGGCTCGCACTTCAAATGTTTTTCTATTCAATATATTCATATATTAAGCTCGACTTGAATGCAATCGAGACACGCGTCAACTGCAGCCAAAACGCAAAGTAACCTCGAATTATATAAGATTATCAAAGAGTCATATAAGACACTTGAAAAGTTGGCGATAATAGGCAAACATATATGAATGGATAGAGTAGATGTGTATTAGTGCGTACCCATACGTGGCCGAGATAGCTCAGTTGGGAGAGCGTTAGACTGAAGATCTAAAGGTCCCTGGTTCGATCCCGGGTCTCGGCGTTTTTGCGATTTAATTCAAATGTTTTTTTAATTAAAATCTAATCTTTTTATTAATAAATATGCAAACAGTTTATTCGAAAACTCTGTATTTTTATTAAGCGATATTATTTTTATAATATAAATAGTGCTTCACGTATATATACGTAATGAAACGAATAAATGAGAACTAACACGTAAGGCGAGTCTAAATATACTATTATCACTTTGATAAGAGTCTAGTTTTGTTTCATATTAAAATATGCATATTATTTATAACATTAATTACAAAATGTGTCTAAAATCATCATAAATAAGACAACAATTTAGAGAATGATGTCATTTAGTTGGCATATTAATAATAGCGTGTTTATAGGCGAGTGCAGAGCAGTGCAGAGCTGTGCGAATGGCATATCAAGTAAATCATAATTTTTCAATTTCAACGACAGCTCTGATCATAACATGTCTATTCGTAATCTGAAATATAACTGTAATGAAGGAAAATGCATAAACGATTCAGTTATCATGACTGGACTTCCGATGCGTCCGAGCCTATGCATCCGGCCGTTCATCAAGTAAAAGATCATATCCGGGGCTAATAAATATTGAGATGAGGCTTACATGTCATCATAAATAATGTATTCCAGTCCACAAAAGAAAGATGTGTTTTACTGGCGTTGCGTTGAATATGCTTTTATTTATTCAAACATAATTATTATTAATTAATAATGATATGACTTACTTAGAAATACAAAAATAATAAGCTTTTATCGCATTAAAATAAGTTTATTTTATGCAAATAATTATTAATGAGGAAGTTTATGCGCATAATTATTAATTAATGATATAATTGCAATGAAAATTATGAATTCAATTGATATGACATTTATTACACTCGCAGAGTGTCTGCCAAACCATAAGAGCATAAAACTACATATACATGAAAATATATCTAATTTATGGCTTTCATATATTCTCATTTTAATTTCGGGAGTTTTATTCCAACTGAACTTTTTTGTTAACCCCTCTTGACATACAATTTTGGGCAAAGAGAGCGTTAAGAAAAAGTGGCATTTAAGGGGCAAAACTTTTTTAAATAATATGACACATAAACATGAACTGAAGTCAAGTGAAGTAATATTCACGCATCGAAGATAATAATTCATTGCCTAAAAAAGACTATTGGGAAACATTCCGCAATTTTATGTATTTTAATTTTTTGTGCACAAACGTCAAAACCAACTTAAATAACTTGTAGCAAAAAAACATACAACTTATAAAGAAGCGAATGTTACACATATTATATTATCTCTACTTTATATTCTCTATATTCCCGAGTGTGGTATTAACTTAATATAAATAAAATAAAATTAAAACACACCCTAACGTTAATACGTTCGTACAAGTAATAAAGCTAAACAAAACTGAATAACTGTTATAACTGTTATAACTGTTATTGAGTAACTAATAACAAATGAAAAGTTTTATAAAGTTGAGAGTCATCTTTATATTAAAACTTTCGAGTTAGTCGTTCCATCATATTTATCTACTTATTCTGTATTCTGTATTATTATTCTGTAAAACAATGGCGTCCAAAGGGAAACCATTATACATTGTAGTTTAATTTTTAACCAACAATAGTTATTTAAATTAAAGAAATTTTGATCATCCGATGTTATATTGTGACAAAATTAAATATTGCATGCATATAGATGTCTATATTGATTCTTGGATATTGTTATCTTATTTTTCTCATTTCTGTATTTTGTCTTATTTATGTGATCCTCCTATTTCTTAAGCTCTGATTTTCTAAACTTAAACAGCATAACGAAGAGAACGTTTTTCTATGAATTTTTAGCAAATTTTGAAATATGAATAACTTTATTGTAATCGCCTTTTTGATAGAACTTTATTTACTAATATTTATATTGATTTAATTTAATAATATTATTCTAATACATATTTTTTTAAAAATAATAAATATATGCAAAAAATAATCAAACCAATTAAGTCAGTAATAAGTTAATAAATAATTTATAACTTTTTATCTATTAATACTTAATAAAGAATAATGATTTTGAGTATTCTCATAATTATATCTTATAAGATATTATTAAAAGAATTAGCTCTTGAAACTTATTAAATCATTTACTTGTAAAAATATAATAACACAAATCAAAAAAATAAATCCAAACTAATAATTCAAATAATGTACAATTGAGAAAATACGCGTTATAATCATTATTTTGCTGCGATTGCAAATAAATGTTTAAGATCCCAACCACACCCTCGGGTCATACAAGCATTAACTTTATGTGTGATTTATGATTTTCTTTGACAGACGAAACGGCAAAACTGTTAGTCTTGTTTAGCCATAAGACACACACTCAGCTCTAAATTCCTACACCCTTTTATTTGATAAAATGTGAAAATATACAGTATATATATATGATTATATTATTTAACCTCAAGCCATGTTCTAATATTTGTATTCATCATTTTAGGCATAAAAAATAATAAAAGTAATTCTCAATAGAGTCGTGCAATTTGTTTTAATATCGCTTGTAATTCAAACAAACAGTAATTCTCAAACATAAGTTATCGTAATAATAAAAAAGTCCAATAGAAATAAACTCAATGCCAATATTAGCAATCATTATAAAGAAAAGGTCAATACTTATCATAAAGAAATAAAATACTTAAGAAAAGATTGCTCATTATTTTTCAAACTCGGAACACAATGTATTAATTTAGGTATACATGAGATGAAGAAACAAAATAAGAAGAAGCACTAGAAGAGGAGCATTATGTGGCAAATTGGGTGCTGGCATAACATGGCATAACATGCTGCCATCGGGGATGACTGCGATGACTGCGATGACGGGCATAACGGGCAGAACGCCGAGCAGAAAGCATTTTTCAAAATTGGTTATTCCTATAAAACGCATTTTCATAATTAGAGGATTTTGTTTATTTCGAGGTATCGCTAAATCTCTATTTGTACTCAACTTAAGTGCACTTTTCTGCTCGAAAGCAATAAAACTAATGTTGGGATCAAAGTATGAACAGCATCCGAATACGTGAATGGCTCGAAATGACTTTACTGCCACTACGATGAATGTGCGGAATAAAATAAAATATCACTAAACAAAATGTTTGGTTATTATAGTAATAGTCTAAATGGAGAATAGAGAGATAGAGAATGAGAGTGAGTGAGAGAGAGAGTGAGAGAGAGTGAGAGCGCGTCGAAACAGTCAGCACACCGATTGTGATTTTACAAAATTTAAGTATAATCGAGAAAATGGCTCCACATTTGAGGCCAACGCAGTAAGCAGTAAATGTAATTTTATGCTTTTCACAAAACCATTTTGTGATACACTTTGTCTTCGACTTTAATGCATGGTTAAGGATATGCTTAAGAACCGAGTCTTTAGGGCTAAAAATCGCATCAATAAAAAGTTTATTTGTGGTTATATTGAGACAAAACTTTCTAATGTTAAACTTATCAAATGGAATTTCTCTTTGTGCACATATAAAAATAAATTAATTTTTTAAAATTACAAATATTATTTTTATAATACTTACATCTTATATGTATCTTATATTTCTAATTAACAACAATTAAGACACAATTCAGTGAATATTTCGAGACGTTTCATCACTCAGTGAATATTAAATATTTGCTTGAAATATATTTAACTGACTTTTGCTTTAAACAATTGATTTTAAGCTTTTGGGAGATTTTGATAAAAATTATTTAATCAAATTAGAAATTAAGAATATTCTTTCTGGAAACGTATCATTAATTAAATATTTATTATAATATATTTAGTCATCTTTATTTAACCATTCATTTATAATACAAAACAAGTTGTAAAATATAAGACTTATAAAGTCACTTAATGATGTTAAGTGTAGAAAGGTTTGGATTGTATTTTATTTTTGAAAAACTTAAGCAAAAGTAATCCCTTCGGTGATACTTCCTGTTCTGTAGAGATAGCTCTATTATTCATTTATTTTGAGAGAATATCATCTATTTATTCTGTATACAATATTCTTTATGTAAATTTCAATACAGCAGCAAAGAATAATGATATGGTTAATGATAACTATTTATGATAATCGAAGGCAGCGCTGCAGTGCGTCGCATGACATTAACTTTCATCTGTATATCAATCGCTTACGAAAAGTATCTCTGACTTGACTTTATAGTGTGGTTTCACGATATGCCAAACTGTTTGATGCACAGCTTCCTGTCGAGAAAACGGGAGCAAACTTTATTCTCTATATCCGAGATAAAAGTAGGTAAAGCACATCCATATCATGTGGTCATAATTCAAAAATGACATTCGTTCTGCTATTTATAAGCCTTATTTTTAGTTTTCGGTAAATTATAGTTAAGAGAGAAAAAATTTTTAATTGCAAAATTTTAAAGCAACTGAAATTAAAAATAAAATCAAGTTTACACGTTTTGATTAAAGCGTCAACAAAATATTTGTGAACTACTGAATTATTGAATTTTAAGAGTCATATTTAATTTTTGACATACTTTATAAGCAAGATTATTAAGCATATTTTAAATTTATATCTAATATTAAAATTATTAATTAAATTTAATGCTAACATTTAATATATGTAAATCAAATTAATATGTTAAGTCGAATTTATTAAATATTTAGTCAAAGTATTCTTAATACACTTTTATCCCTTTTAATTATTGCTTTAATTTTAATATGTTAAATGTATATTTATCTTTATTGACAATTTAATGACATATGTATGGATTTAGGATGATTTAAATATTATCATATCCTAGGAGTCATTAATATGATTAATAAATAATTTATTAGTAGTTAATTTTCCCACGCTTGTGTTAAACCTCAGAAAATAATAAGATAAAAGCATATTTTTTTAATTTAGACAATTAATCTATTAATTTATTTATTTTTATTT
>JAQIYA010001500.1:0-12634 GCA_034699355.1 Microtritia minima | reverse complement strand
ATGGCCATTTATGCAAATGCAAAATTAAACTTGTTTGTCAATGCCGTAATCGGCTGTTTGACCATAGATCGGCGGACTCGTCGTGTTTGCGGTCGGAGTATGGACTCTGGCGGACCGGTCTTTCATGGAGAGGCTGTTGGGCAGCAATCTATACGTTAGTTATTCGCAATTTACGCACCATTCGAGTATCTAAGATAACTGAAAACCCCACTAAACATTTAGGTGGCATCCGCTTCGCTCTTAATCACTGCCGGCGTTATCGTTGCCATCATATCATTTCTGGGATCGTTGGGCGCATACAAAGAGATTCGCTGCATGCTATTGACGTTCTTTGTCATACTCTTCTTCATATTTCTATTGATGCTAATCGGAGGCATATTGGGCTATGTGTTTAGGAATCAGGTAACCATTTTAGTTAATTTGGCCTAAAATGAATTTGTAATTAATTTTGCGTAATTGTTTGGCCACCTGTTAAGGTTGACGTGCGAATGTATAACGAGATGCGATCGACGCTCATTGTCTACAAAAACGATACGGCGATAACGGACGTAAGTGTGATCGGAAGTGTTTATTGAGCCACTTTCCAACCGGAATGCCGGTGATATTATAATTGCTAAACAATTAAGATTAAAGCGAAGCGCAATTGTCGTAATAGTTAGTTTAGCACAGATTCCCAGGTAGTGATGTTGCTTAGCGATGCACACCGTAATCGTAGTCTTACTCATTATAATCAATTGATAAGATTGGTTGAGTTGAGATTGTTTTAAGAGTGAGCTTATTTGAAATATTAATGATAAATCAATCATTTGGTTGTTTCCAATAATTAAATTTTGTTAATTTTTTTGTAAAGTGTTAATTCCATACAATCAAATTTAAGTACGAAATATCTCAAGTCATTGAAATAAAAACATTCAAATTATTAGATATTTTAAATAAAGCTTTTGAATTATAAAATTTTATAGGGTTTTGTTTTATAAAGTCATGCTATAGTAAAATATATCATCAAATAAATCATATTATTATCAAATAAATATTTAATATTTTGGTATTATATATCCTTTTAGTAATATTCGAGCTCTTTATTCTACATTTTAACTTGTTTTCAAAGCACTATTATTATTATTATTTGAACATTTGATTTAGTATTACATTTATATTCTGTATTTTATATTCAAGATAAATCATTTTTTAAAAATTTACATAAAAATCATAACTCGCTATAAATTATTTATCCTTTAATATTTATCCAAACTGTCGGTTTGACCGTATATTTAGGTCAATAACCAATAAACAAATTAAACAAGTTTTATAAAACAATTATTATTGCAAATATATAGTTGCACAGAAAAAATGCATATTATTAAAAAAATTTAATTGTAACGTTTGATAAATATTACATATAACAGATCAAAAGATATTTTGATTGTAAAATTCTTTAAAACCTAACTATTAAACACATTCTAAACAATAGGCGTAACTCCCCTGTTAAACATTTTTACTAAATTAAAGCCCAAATACATATATGTGATAATTAATAATTAACATTAATTCTTGAAATTAAAAAAAAATTACAATTTAAATTTTTAAAAAGTTTTTCCAACAAAAGATTCATTGACCTCTAACTTGACCGATAATGTACGATTCAGCCTTTAACCTTAATTATTATTTTTACTTTTTTTTGTTTATTTAAAAAATCATATAATAGGAAAATAATTTATTGTATCAACCTTTTGATTAAGAATTATTAGCATACATTAGTATTTGTAAATTTACTTTTGCTTTCGCTTATTTAAAACTTGTGCAAAAACTTTTGCATTAAAAAATTTTTTGCATATTAAAAATTATGAAAATGTTCACATTAAGGCCAACCTCTTAACAAACAATTTGCCATTTTCTGTACAATCTGTCAAGTGGTCGAAACATTGTAATGCATTTTACTCCGAAACTTTGAGTATAACACTGTGTAAGTTATATTTAAGTACTCAGTTGATAGCTTCATACTTTTGAAGATAAGAAAAATGAAAAATGAAACACTTTAAATACTTTAAAGAAAAATGAAAGATCTTAGAAATCACGTTTATTAATTAAACACTATATATTTGTGTAAAAAATAAAACGTTAATATTAAAATAAAAGCTTGAATAAATTTGCAATTTTTTGCTGTTAAATATTTCGTAAAATATTTTAGAAAACATAATTTAAGTTAATTTTTAATTTTATTTCGCAATAATAATTTGCAATCAATTAGTAATATTATTATTCAAAGTAAAAATTTATTATTTGTAATAATTTGTTTTAATTTAGTAAATTACTAGCTATTAATGAAATTATTTGTTGCTTGGCTTATCTTAGATCAAAATGCCTTTTTAACCAATAGAAGCAAAGCCTTAAGCTTAGAGGTTAATTCAAATATTTAAGACTCGTAAAATGTTGTTGTCTAACTATTTTTAAGCGCCTTATCTATGTTAGTCATCTTCTTTTATTAAATTCATTAATTTAATTAAGAAATTTTTTTAGATATAAATAGTTGGCATTATTTTAGTAGATTTTCAAATATTTTTTCCCAATCTTTTAATATTACGCACAATTTTAGAAAGTAATTTATATATATATTTACTTTTAATTATTTCTTTTTACAGGCGTGGGATTCGGTTCAGAAAAATGTAAGTATTTTTAAATCGGCGTAAAATATTTTATCGGATACGCCGAGCGCTATATTAATCACAAACCACTTATTAGTTCAAGTGCTGCGGAATCGCGATCGACGGCCGAAACGGCTCTCAGGCCTACCGATTGTTGAATAAAAATTTCGGGGTCGGAAACCTGGTGCCGGCCAGCTGTTGCAAACACCCGAAAGACCAGAATTCGCTAAACCAGTGCATTCGGGAGACCAAGACTGACGAGCGATTTCATTACGTAAGCGACCTTTTTTTTTATTACTTTCAATAATCAAAATTTTCAAAGTGTGTGATTTATCTCAATAACATTCCCAGCGTATCTATTTTTAATTGGCCCAAACTGTTCATTTCCAAAACAAAATTATCATATTTTACGTTTACTTTTACCCGTTATTTTTTTCTCGTTTTTAAATTTGCAAAATTACGTTATATTTGCTTTTCTCGTAATTTATTGCTTAAGCGTTAGAATAATTTTAAATCATTATTATTGGTTCCCTCAAATAATTTATGTGCGAAATAAGCTGCTTAACAGCAATAAACTTAACACAGACTCGGTATTAATTAAAATATAAATAGATAACACAATATATATTAAAGCCAAGAGAGAAAAAAGTCAAAATTTAATTTACTAAAAATCCTTAACTTAAATCTGAGTCTCTCTTTTCCTTTCGCTAATTAATAATAGCGATCAAATCAGACTCGTTATGCAAACGTGCTATTAATCACATACTCTTTACTGAAAGGGTCTTAAAAAGTTTGTCACTCAGTTATTGAATATGTTTCTCACGGTGTGTCTCAACAGGACTGCTACGAGGAAATGAAGTCGTTCGTGAAGGGACACGCACTCCTTATCGGCGGCATTGGCGTCGGTATTGCCTGCGTTCTCATCATAGGAATGGTTCTCTCCTGCGCTCTCTTTCTGATGATTAACGACTAATTGTTTCTATTTATGAATTGCTTTTCAATCTCTTTCTTTCTCACATATATTTATATATATATATATTTTTTGTTTCTTAATTGAAAAGTTTATGTTATACTGAATTTTGTTTTTTGGTAGTCAATTATTGTGTTACGAAGCCTAGAAGTCATTTAGTTTTTTAAAAACTCCTTAATTCACGTCACCATAAGAAGCATTATAATCAAACGCATATTAAGATGAAAAAAATGAATTGTTCATTAATAAATACGTACAAATACATAACAAGTTATTAATATTGTTTTGGATGCGTCAGTTTACAAACAAATAGTTTACAAATCCAATTACTTAATATGTATACCATTGTATAACTTAATCACAATATTGAGAAAATTTTTTGATTTTCTTAAAATTAATAATTTATTTGCGATTGTTTTTAGGGACCAATTTTAACTTATATTTATATTTTAACTTATATTTACTCAATATATATGATATTGATATAAAATTTGGTATTAGATGAACAGATAGGGAAATAAAGTTAAATCATGCAAAGTTTGTTGAACTTGTCATTAATAAGTAAATAACGTTTATATAGTTAGGATCTTTACCGATGGTAACGATCTTCAGTTGTAATTTTATTTTCTCAACCAAAGAAAACGATTAAAAATGTTTGACATAAACGAAACACGCATACAATATGTATTTGTTATATAAATATTACAATAAAAGTATCCCAATTTAAAATTTATCTTGATTTGGTTTATTGATGGTAATACTGGAGTATTGCGAGGAAGTGATTGCGGTAGTTATTAGTTTGACGTTATCTGCATTTCCTGAGAAATATCGCATTTTCATCGTTAACGTGTATTTGAATTATTTTGGCAACGCTTTACATTATTTAATATTTTTATATTATATTTTTATTCGCGAAACAAAATCAGCTTAATTTGCAAAAATGTTTCGAATTTTTTTAATGTTTCTAATTTTAACACTAAAGAAATTAAATATACAGTTATAAAATTTAATATATGACTAAATTATTAGTATTTATTTTAGTAAAAAAAGTAATTTTATAGGAAAGATATTAAAGGGTAAGTAATATATTATTATTGTAAATATAATGTAAATGTAATAATTAATAAATATTATTAATTGTGTAAAATCTTTTATTAACATTAGGAATATATTATTTTAAAAAGTAAGTTTAATTTTATTCAAACTTTTGTTATGTTAAACATATTTAACAAAGTATACAGTTTATAGATTACGATTTTACAATTTACAAATTATAAAATACAATTCCAGTCAAACCTATTTACAATGAACTGAAAACCTAAATTTACAATAAACAAACTAAATTCTAAAAATCAGTTTATTATTAAAATAATGATTGAATTCAAAATCAATCGAATTTATAATATAAATCTGTGTTAATGTTTGTGCCAACTTTTTATATTTTTATGTATTAAATTTTAAAAATACATTAAGTAAATCATATCTATTTGAGTAAATATAAAAAGAGAGTAAATATAAAAATAATCTTAAATTCAAACACTCTTTTAAAATAGCAAATATTTGTTTGATTATTTCTGCATTGATTTTGATAAAATGCAAATATTTTACAATTTTTATTGAGTACCCTATAAATTACTCGTCTTAACACTTGTTCACATTATTTACAATTTTTGAGGTTAAAAGTATTTCTTTCAGTCGGCTGTTCTTTAGTATGGAGTACTAAACTAACGCCCCTATCGTCAATTTTATTTACTACTATATATAATAAAGTGAATAAAATGTTTAATTACATTAATTTATTATTATTTTTAATTGAAAAACAAGTAAAGGTAATGTTAGGTTAGGTTTACAAATAAAAATGAAATTAAATATTCTTACATTTAAATACAGGTAAACTAAAAAATGTATATTGCAAATCAGCTTGAATTAGCAAAAATGAATAATTTTGAAAATTTCTAAAACAAATTGCGAAATATTAAATAAATAAGTATTTATTTACAAGTCATTAAACTCAATTTATGAAGTTTATTTGCGAAATCATTTTATATTTAAAATGAAGCTTATGTGGAAAATTGATTTTTCAAATATCTTTCATTTATAATTTTTAAATTGAATATATCGCAGTGAATTTATGAATTTTTACTTATATTTGCATATATTTTCAAATTATCATTTTCAAAAAATATGTTGTTTGCATAAAATATTATTTATGCAAAATAAATTGCACATTTTTCGGTTCACCGAACTTTAATTTAAAAAATTTAATAAACGTTTTTATAGTAAGATTTTTGAGTAAGCAATATTTTAGGCAATAACATTTACTAAATTGGGATATTTAATATATTTTATTAATTTATTGAAAATTATTTACTTATTTAAAGCCATTTGACTAAAAAAGAAATTTTAAATTTGATATTTATAAAATTAAATGCATTTTTAAAGTTTATGTGATTATGTAATTTTATGAAATTACATAAACTGTAAAATCTTTTAACAATTCTTAATAAATATTAGAGTTTGCTTTAATTATTTTATATTTGCAAAAATTTTCTAATATGGCTGATTAAAAAATATTATAGATTCATTGAGCATTAGATAAATAAGCATTATTCAAACAGTTATGTTAGATAAAAATGAAGTTTTGAAATCATAGCACATCAATCAAAAAAAAAAAATAATTTCACAATTTAAATTTTACTAATAAATTATTAAAAATAGAAGTGAAGATCAATTATGAATTTTATAAAGTAAACAAATGTCAAAAAATTTTCAAGTTTCAAGTGGCCATCAAATAGTTAAGTTGCGTTTTAATTCAAAACAATTATTTTAAGATATAGTTTGATGTCGAAGTAAAGACGTCAAAATTGAATAATATTGAATTGTTAAGATAATAATATAAATTAAAGAAAAGAGAAACAAAAACACAAAGGAATAGCTGAACGCGATTTGTTGATTGTGTTTATTTATTTTGAACATTTTATTTGTTTTTATGATTTTACACTCGAGCAGTCTAAATAAAAATTCATTACATAGCAACAAACTTACATACCCTTAATTTGAACACGCAATTAATGAATAGATAAGTTAATTTTGCTTTTGCTTTAATCAAATAAAAATTCAAATATAATATATCTCTAAAGTCTAGACAAAGCTATCAACAATTTATTCTCATAGATAGCTAATTACTATTTCAATTTGTAAATTCAAAAAAATTTTTCATTACTGCTTTCATTTTGAAATATAGTATTAATTGAAAAAAATTGGAATATATTAAATATAAAATTTATAGTTTTAAATCAAATGTGTAATTCTTGTTTTTTTTTCAAATGCAAAAAAATTTTGAATAGCCTGACACATAATTCCGTGTGATTACGGGGTCAGACAGAGGTATCAGTTTTAATAACTAACATAAGAAATATTAAATATCTGCGGCTAAAAAATTTGAATATCATTCATCGTGTTGTCACTCGCTATGAAAATAAATGCCATAAATTATATTTCAGCGGAGAGTGAGAGAGCAAAAAAATTTTTATGCAAAAGAGTTGAGTTGTCTGACATGATTTTTGCTCTTTTCTGGTTTTTTGTTTGGTTTCGTTTCCAGCATTCACTCGCGCGTACACATTGCACACCAAATTAGTTATAATAATATTATTTACATTGAAAGATCGTTTACAATATAAAAAAGTTTTTTACGGCTTATTTTATTTCTGCTCGCAAAGCATAAATGAATAAAATTATGTGCGCAACAAATGTCTCGCCAAACATGTTTTTGCGATGTTTTATCTATTATTAACGGCCATTGAATTAGTCTTCGCAATAATTATTGGCCAAAATTAACACTAAGATTGTGAATATAATGTTAACACGCAGTGATAGTGCGAGTCAATGCAAAAATAGCGACAATTTTTTTCATTGGCAACCTTGACTGACATAGACTTTCGCTAAGATTGACAAACGAAAATCGCATCACACCCTCTGTAATTTTTGTTAGGCAACCAAACAGCGAAAATTACAAACAACGAAAATTGTTGTCTAAATAAATTGCTATTAAAGATATTAAAATATTCAATAATAATTAAAATAATGTGCTCTCTCTCTCTCTCTCTCTCTCTCTCTCTCTCTCTCTCTCTCTCTCTCTCTCTCTCTCTCTCTCCACTCTGTCAATCAAATCATCACTAATTTGAAACTAAAATTAATCGCTCGACGCTAAGTAACTGTTTAAGTTTATTATTTTTCACAACATTAATTACATTCGCCAGCCGTACAGCACCACTGAATTTAAGTAAACTACAGTTTAATCTATGTATATCTTATATAACTCCTCATAAATTTTGAAAATTATCCCTCGCTCTCAAAATAAATATTGTCTTTTCAATTGGAAATACTCTACTGATATATTATTGATATATTCTTAATTGATAAACTAAATGCCATAAATTTTCGAGCGAAAAAAGTCTGCTTTGATTTTAAAATTATATTAGCGTTTGAAGGAGAATGGAAACAGAAAGAGATGGCAAGAGATGGGGAACGAGAGAGGATATGCAAAAAAGAAACGGAGAGAAAGAGAGAGCGAAGAGATAGAGAGGGATAGGGAAGAGGCAGAGTGTGCGCAACATTAGCGCAGCGAAAGTGTCGCGCATTAAAAATAGAAACCTAAATATTTGGTGCTCTCGCACGCAGCGGAGGACCCGACTCTCCGCCATAGGACGGGGCAATATGATATAACTGGCGAGAGTAACCATTTCGAGACATGCGAGACATAGTGATAGCTAATGTGTGTTCGCAGGCTTACTACGATTTTTTATGTCTGTCGTGCGTGCGTGAGTGAGTGCGTGTGTGTGTGTGCGCGCGTGTGAGTGTGTGAGTGAGTGAGCATTTTTATCAATGGATAGACTATTAACTATTAAAACGATGTCTTTTGCTGTCTATCAGATAAAAATATAAATTTTCATATTTTCTTAAATTTTCGATAAATTTCAAAACAGTTTAGCTATTTATTTATGCTCAAACAAAAGTTTATTATCGAAATAAGTAATATATTTTGTTCTCATTTGATTGTTTCATCAATATTTCTCTCGTATCAAACCAGAAGTCTATACGCGTTAGGAATTATTATTGTCTATGGTTTCGGTGCTTAAACAAGATTAATAGTGTCTATCAATATGCAGTCTCTATAACTACATCGACATGAGTTTCTGATGCAAAACGTTTGCTTTAGAGTGAAGACAGAGCTGAGAAGCCAAATACAAACAAATATCGTTTTATCTTAAGCCAAAAAAAAGTTTCGCTAATACTCAGACCACGACTCCGATTGTTCACTCAATTTGATTGCGTCGTTATTTTGTTCATCTTCTCAATAATCCCTGCTATGATACTCGTCTTACTATGATCTATGTGGACGAAACAGAACCAGACGAAGGTATAACTATTAGGGCCAAGAGAGCAATAGTTTGCCCGACAGCCAAATATCTGCTAATTTATTTGCTAATCTCTCCTGTGATTGTGAAGGAGATTACGAGCCGCCGTTTGAGCCAAGAATCGTGGTCGTCAAGAATAAGGATCCCAAAACTGAGTACAGATTGGGTGAAGAATTGGGAAGGTATGCATACTCTTCTCTCCATTGTTGTCTGTTTTTCAATGTCTGTTTTAATTATTTTAAAATAGTATTGTGAAAATTACTTTTATAAATATAATCACTTTATGTAACATTAACTTTCAAAATAATTTTTGTCTACCCTCTGTTTGCTAAGTAGTATTGTTTTGAATTTATTTGATTAAATTTATTTTGAAAAATACTAGTAATAATTTGTAGCCATAGATCTTCAAAACACTATTTTATAAAAATTATATACTTTTAAATGATATCGAGGCCATTACTTTATGCCATTGTATTAATATTATAAATCAGTCCATTAATGATAACAATTTTTCTTTTGTAAATTATTTTTTTAAAAGCTAAATACCATAAATGAAAAACTTTCACGACTTTGCTAATTGATATTTTCAAAATTATTCGCATAAAAAGTATTTTTAAAATTTACGTATGGTATAAATTTGAAAACTCTTAAGACGCACGAAATACAAAAAGAAAAACTTTTAAAGGCGAAGATTTACGGCAGCATTTATCGGGCGTCATGTATGCTAATAGGATATAATGGAGTTACTTAACGAAACTCAATGAGTTAACTACTAATAGTAATACTCGCGTAATAGACAGCAAAATTAATGCAAAACCCTAAGCGATTATCACCTCTTAAAGCGCTCGATAATACTCTTATGGGTGTATCGGAATTCAAATTATAATATTCTGACAAAGAAAATAGAGTAACAAAAAGATTATTTTAAATTCAAAAACAAAACTGTTAGCAAATACTTGACGAGCATTTAATCATTCGCGCGAAAACAATAATAACTTAATTAATGTCCGCCCACTCCCAAACTAACTCACGCTCGCCCTCCTCAGCGAGCTTTAAAAAAAGTGATGAGCATTAAACAAAATAAAACGGTTCTTCTTCTTCTTCTTCCTCCATGTCTTGCTCTCCCCAATGATCGTCAAACAGAGGCAAATTTGGTGTCGTTCGGCGATGCGTGGAGAAGAAGACGAAGCGCACACTGGCCGCCAAATTCATAACGGCGTCGCGTCCTGTCGAGCGTAAGGAAGTCGAGCGCGAAGTGGATATCATGAAGTCCTTACAGCACCCCAGACTGCTTCAGCTCTACGACGCCTTCGACGACGGCAAGACTCAGATGTGTCTCATCACCGAATGGTCTGTCTTTTGTTATTGTTGATCGAAAATTTGATTCCCTATAAACCCCATTAACTCTAACCACTATCTCTATGTCAGCCATAAATCAGAAAAATGCTTTTATATTTTTATTTAAAATATAAATCTCTTGTGAGCCCCAATTAAGAGATTTGAAATTTATCGAGCCTAACATTCTTTGGTAACATTCTTATTGGTATTTCTGGCAGTATCGAAGGCGGAGAGCTGTTCGAGCGGGTGATCGAAGACAACTTTATCCTCACCGAAAAGGCGTGCACCATATTTATGAGACAAATTTGCGAAGGAGTCGAATACATGCACTCGAGGAGTATCATTCATCTCGACATGAAGGTGAGAGAGCGCGAGCGTGTGTCGAGTGTAGGTGTAAGTGTAAGTGTCGCTTGGAGTGGCTTTAATGGCCAACGCTTATGACAGATTTATTTCGCGTATCGCTCTCTCTATTCCCCGCCCGACCTAAAAGCCTATGCCGTACCGAAAGCACTCATTCGCCTGACAGATACACACACGCTGTGATTAATGTATTCATCAAATATTTCAAACATGAATAATCTTCTAAATCTATTATTTTAAAATCTTTCTCAGCAGAACTTTGTAGTGGTTGTGTTGCATAGAGTGTCCCGTAATTGCAAAATTTCTAAACCCCAAAAAAATCTCTACACTCAGCCCTATATGAGAGTTTTAAAGGCCGCACACACTCCACACAATTTAAAAGCCATTTATTTTGAGTTTCTATAATAAGAAAAAGCCTGATATTTAGCGCACACAATGCTAAACAGACATTGAAGTTTTCTTAACACACAAACACTGGCGCACATCTATATAGATAGAGACCCCTTTCAAGGGCGCATCAAAACTAAAGAAGTGAGTTCGCTGTTATCGGTCAATCTTGTGTGACATGTTTGACCCATTTTTCGCAAATATTTCGCTATATTTTTTCGTTATCGCGCACAAGTTCAGCAAATGTTAAAATAAATCTCTTTTATGATCTCTTTGGGATAACAAAACAGTTAATTCAAAGTAGTTTTTTCAAGTTTCGAAAGATTATTATTGTTTAATTAATTTTCTGTTTTTTGGCTGGCATTGCATTTTGGAATAACTTATTTATGTAATTAAGATAATTTTTGCGCGAATTAAATGACCGAATAAAATATAGATTTTTCTGAAGTTAGAATTATTTTAAATCTCGAATTGTATAAAATTACGATTATATATTGTAATTTATTAATTTTTTAAAAATTAAAGTCACTTCGCGTTCGATCAGTTTAGAAAACACACAGATCTAACAATTATTAATGCTTACCTTTTCTTTTGAATCAAATATTTTATTCAAATTTTTGTTTTGCATACAAAATAGTCTCTCTCTCTCGAGATAAAAGGCAGACCGAATCGAATGCGCTCGGCTTAGCATAACTTTCACGTATCAATTGAACTGAGATGTTATCAAATGTTTTTTTAAAGTTTAAATGTTTATCTATGAATAACATTACTTAATTACTTGTTTTGCTTTTAAGTACTTTTATATGACTTTCTTTTTTTATTTTAAATTCAATATTTGCTTATAAAAAAAAGATTTAAAACAAATTTAATTGAAATACAATTAACATAATAATTATAAAATAATAAATTAAAGCACGAGATAATACTGATATCAGAGACAGCTTTCGTAACAACAAAAAACTTTATTTTTCTTCAATATTTATATAATTATGAAATTAATTTTCAAAAATGATTCTAATTTAATCTAAAATATTAATATCACATTTACTTCGAGATAATCTTCTATTAAATATGTTTTTAAATAAAAACCCTTCGAATAATTTAATTATAGTAATATTGTATAGAAATGCCTTAAACACAAAAGATATTTATTGATTTGATAGCCGGAAAACGTGTTATGCGTGACGCGCGCCGGCAATCGTATCAAATTAATTGATTTTGGTTTCGCGCGTCGATTCGATCCGAAAAGCAAACTTCAAGTATTATTCGGAACACCAGAGTTTGTGGCCCCAGAAGTGGTCAATTTTGAACAAATCACGTATTCGGCGGATATGTAAGTATTTTTTTTAATAATTAAGTAAATTTATTCGCTGTTTTGTTAAAAAGTATCTTATATTTTCATTATGTTATCCTTGAACGGGATTAAATATTTATTGATATATGTTTGAATCGGCATAAACTTATTTAATTCATTACAAAATATTAATATATTTATATTAATATTTTTTTCTTTAATCGCT
>JAQIYA010001499.1:0-12645 GCA_034699355.1 Microtritia minima | reverse complement strand
TTAGTTCACTATAAGATTAAACTCTATACGAGTGGAACTAATAGTATAAACATAATTATTTATCATTTACTTGAATTTAAAAATATTTTTCAAAAATGATTTAATAATTTAATAACTAAAATATAATGCCTTCGAAACCAGTATCGAATTTTTTTCCTTTTATTTAATCTGAACTCAATCATGAATTCAACAAAAATATATTGAAATGTCTTTAAAATTTCAACAATAATTGATTGTCATATGAATAGATAAAAATTTATTAGAGCTAATTTTTTAATGCTCATAATAACTTTTAATAAGCTTATTATAGTATATAAGTATTTCCTGCATAACCATTGCTAATATATTTGAGGCCAACTCTTTTATTTATTATTGATCGAAAAAAGTCTTTTCCTGTTTAGTCGAATAAAAAAAATTCGAGTTTAAATATTAAACAAATATAAACCAAAAAAATATGTATACAAAATTAAAAATGTATCACTCGATCAATAACAGGCCCGACAGACGAGCGCACGTTCGCGTATGGGATTCGGTGAGCCTAAACACGCTTCAAATACTTGGCCAGAACCGGTTCGGCGATTTCGAGCGGTCGATCAGCTGTTTGGCGTTCTCGAAGCTGGACGGCGGAAACCTGCTGGCCGTTGTGGACGACTCGCCCGAACACGCCATCTCGCTATGGGAGTGGCAGAAGAGCGATCGCGGCCACAAAATCACCGAAACGAAGACCGGCAGCGAGCCAGTGCTGGCCGCCGAGTTTCACCCGATGGACCGGTTCACGCTGGTCACGCTCGGTAGGGGTCACATTCACTTCTGGGACACCGACGGCGGAACGCTGGCGAAAAAGTTGGGCACTTTCGACAAACAAGATAAGCCGAAATACTTCCTGTGCATGGCGTACACCGAAATCGGCGAGCTATTGACCGGCGACTCGAACGGCAATATAATGGTGTGGCAGCGGAGTACGAACCGACCGATTCGGACCATTCACGGCGCGCACGACGGCGGCGTGTTTACCATCTGCTCGATGAGGGACGGCTCGATTGTGACCGGCGGTGGCAAAGACAAGCGCATTGTCGAGTGGGACGCGGGTCTCGGCCGAACCGGTCGCGAGGCTCGACTGCCGGAACAGTTCGGCGGCATTCGGACGCTGACCACCGGAAAGGGTTCGCTGCTGATGGTGGGCACCACCAAGAACTGCGTACTTCAGGGCACGTTAGCGCTGAATTTTTCGCTCGTCGCTCAGGTATTAAGGCTTTTCTATGATTTAAATACCATTTTTGTTGATTTCATGATTCACTTGAGACACGAAATTAATTGACTATGTTTTCGGTTTTGAGTTGCAGTTTGATGTGATTTTTATTTTTATTGCTGTTTTGTGATTTCGAAAAAGTATGCGCTATTAAATGTATTCTCGAGAGAGAAACGTGTTTTATCTTCTAATTTATCATATATTTTTTTAATAAAAATGATTAATTGATAAATGATTGCTCGATTCAATTCGCTTCTCGAGACGATTTCAAATTACTTTTCTGGTTATGTATTTTAAAAAAGATAGAGTTTTTAATCTTCTTTTTTTTTGTTGACCGAATGCGAGCTTCAATACTGATTAATGTTTAAAATTGTTTACGCATTTTTGTTTTTGTTGAGGTATAAGTTAATCATTGCTCCGCTATATCTAAAGCGTAAACCGGTTAAACCTACTGCTAATTTTATGCGGCACTCTTCGCGCTAAACAAAAACAAAACCAAAATTCATTAATTTCCAATTTAATAGCCACCCATCAGACATATTTTTGGCTGCGAATTTGAGTGCCTATAAATTATGATTACTTTTCATTACTTTTAATTTTATTTTTTACTTTTTATTTTTGAAAATAACTCTCTATTTTAGCGGCACTTTCTTTTATGGGTTTTATTTTTCATATCCAAAACATTAATTACCACATGTGGGCAGTGATCCATAATTTAGTTTAAATGCACAGTAATTTTACATTTTTGCTTAAAAGCATTGAGTCTTGCTTTAGATGTTTGTATAAATTTCAGATCTCAATGAGTAATAAAATTTTTTTCTCGATAAGCAAATATAGCATAATTATTATTTATTAATAAATGTATTTATTTGACCGCAACTGAAGGGTCACACCGACGAATTACGCGCGCTGGCCATCCATCCCACTCAGAATCAATTCGTGACCGCCGGTCACGATCGGACCGTACACTTATGGGACACAATGTCCCACTCCGTGGTTTGGAGCAAAGACATCGGCGACTCCGCACAGTCGGCCACGTTCTCGCCGGACGGCAACGTTCTGATCGTAACCACAACCGCCGGCCACTGGCTGGTCATCGACGCCCACACCCGACAACTCGTTTCGACGCACTCGGACGGCAGCGAACAGATCGAGTGCGTCCAGTTCTCACCCGACGGCCGACTCCTAGCGCTCGGCTCGCGCGACACTCACGTCTATATATACGAGTCGAGCGACGAGTATCGCGCGTACAACAGAGTCGGCCGCTGTAGCGGTCACTCGAGTGGCGTCACGAGTGTCGACTGGAACTGCGACGGCACGTACATTCAGACCGATTCGGCCGACAACGAGCACCACGTCTGGAACGCCACCACTTGCCGACCTGTGAACAACGTGTCGATCGCCAGAGACCTGAAGTGGCGCACCCATAACTGCGCGCTCGGTTTCGGTGTGTTCGGCGTTTGGCGGACCGACAGCGCCGACGAAAGCGCCGGAATCTCGTCGACGGATCGCTCGCATTCCGAGAAACTGTTGGCCACCGGCGACCACTCGGGTCGCGTTAACCTCTATAGCTATCCTGCGTCTCAACCCAAATGTCTATATCATAGTTACAGCGGACACAGCGGTCACGTCATGGCTGTCCGATTCTTATCCGACGACTCGCGACTGATATCGTTGGGCGGAAAGGACTGCAGTGTAATGCAGTGGTCGGTCTCGTGAATGAATTACATTTCTTACAAATCATTTACAAATCACTGTTATATTTATCATTCATTTTAATCGCCAAAAAACAAGACAATCTAATCGTAAAGTTTTATTTTTAGTCTGTGCGTGATATAGAAATTAAACTATTAATTACTTATTATATTTTATGGTAACTTTTATCCTTATTATTACTAAATTAATATAAAAATTGTTTGTTTTTTATAGAGAAGATATCAAATATTCAACATTCAGACATGTATTATGAATAAACATATTTACAAGTTTAAGAAAGATTATGTAATTTATAACTATATTTCAATAAATTAAAGCTAAAGATTTATTATAAATATCTTTCTTAAGAATTAAATTTTTTTTTATTTGTAATTAATAGAATTTTAACTTAAAATTTTATTACTTTTTAATTATGGTTTATATAATTAAAGCTGTTCTTTCATTTTCAACATATATTAAATTTATTGTATTTGATTCATTAAAATAAATAAAGAAAATTTATACTTTAATAGTATAATAAATTTTAAATGATTTTTTAAAAGTTTTAAATATTTTTAAATTACTTTAAAAATATAAACCAAAAAACTTTATAAATTTTCATATTTAACTCAATTATTGACATCTTTCGGTGAGATTAGGAATTAAATCAATTTGAATGCAGTGAACAAACTTATGCACTCAAACTTATATTACTTTCAAATTCTACTAAAATCAACATAATTTTAATAATTTATTACTTAACAACAATTTAGGGAACAATCTTAGTGTAATGAAAATGCTGTCCATTATAAAAAATCGTTTAGAGATCGTTTTTAATGACTTATCTGATGTTAAACTTTTTGTTTTAAAGTTTGAGAACAGTTTATTCACGTTTCGCTTTACAAACATAAACATTTGCAAAGACTTTAATTCAAAGTACATGTTTGTGTTTATTTAACTAATATTAAAATTAATATTTGAAAAGCATTGTTGGGCGTCATATTGCGCTCACGCTCTGCAATATCCGTATTGAGTCACCACCGCTAACATCGAGCCAAGTGATTGACTATCGATCAGACGAGATAATGTCTAGCTTTGAAGAGGGTGTGAGTATTTCTAATGCGGTCAAGTCTGGCGATACTCTGGTCGGCGTAAAGCTGTTCAGAGACGGTAATTGTAGATCTCTGTCCGGCGATCGGTTAGCTATAGAAAACAGCGGCGCTCAAGAAAACGCCGGAAATCTAGACATTGGCAACGATTGTGACTGTATTGGGTTAGTGGTGACGCCGTTATCGGTAAAGTTGGATGAATTACGCGCTGTTATGGTCACACAAATACCGGCACAACTGCCGCAACAGTTCGAGTTTTTAATGGCGAACAGGTTTTGAATATATTTATATAAAAAGTTTTGCTTTGAATTTATTCTCGAGTTTTGTAATTTTTTTTCTGAATTAAGTTTTCCGGTGATGGAAGAACAGGAGAGTGTGATTGAGTTGCAGTCGATTGTGGAGAGCGAGTCATACGATCGGCGACCTGTGGTGACCATACGACAGATATTCAGTGAGTTTAATGGCATTTTGTTTTGCATAAAAATAGATTTAGATTGTAAAAAATAAACATTAAATAATAAAAGTATTTTTAATTATTATTAATATTTTTAATTTCATGTTTTTTTAATTTAATTTAATTAATGCCGGCGTTATTTAATGATGTGTTTGCGAAAATTATTGAAATTGAAATCATAGGCTCAGTGATCGCATATAAGGTTAAAAATTTCTTTAACATTTAATATTTATAGTTAAAAATATTTGTAACTGCGATATGAAGTGATAATATAAACAAATAAATTACATTTTGAAAAGATATTTAATGCGGTATAGAAAATATCGACTGTAATAATAAACAAATTTTTGAATTATTAAATATATATATTAAATGTGTTTTAAATGCAAACATAATGAGTATTGCATTGATTGAAATTATTATTTTTATAATGTTTTTAATTTCAAACCAAATTTCAAACTAATTTATATCTAAATCTGAAATACAGATAAGTTTTAGTATTAGTTTTAATTTAATTATTAATATCACAAATTGCGTATAATTATAATTTATATGTAATGTTTAATTACATTGTTTTAATAATACAATTATGACGATCTTTAATACCCATTTATAATTTAGTCTTTATTATAAAAATATAGAAATTACTTAGTATATCATTAAATAAACAATTGATAACCACTATTAATAAAAAATTAAAACATAACCGCAGCCGGCGATTCACGGGACGCACCGTCGCCGCCGTCGCGCACTACAGAAACCAGTGGCCCGTCCGTCAGTGGGGCGCAGCCGACAAATACGGCCAACAATTACGTAATGATCAGTTACGTGAGAAACGAAGCGCTCGTTCAAGCCGTTCAAATCCAGCGCGCTTTGGCTTCGATGGGTGTGACCGCGTTTCTCGACGTCAACGACATCCGCACCGCAGTCAAGTGGGACATCACTCTGAATGAGGCCGTACGCGGCTGTCGGCTGTTTGTGGCGCTCGTCACTGCCCGATACGGCGACACCAAATGGACGCATCGTGAGCTAAGTCTGGCCGATAAGATGAACGCTCGTGTAGTGCTCATCAATTTTCTCGACCGCTATCCGCCCGGAATTGTGGCCATCTATTTCTCATGTTTACAGCACTACACTCCGGCCTATAAACTGCCGGCCGGCAGAGGCAAGAGTGCCGACTATTGGGAGGAAAGTTTTGCCGAACCGACCGCCAAAGAGATAGAGAAGATCTATATCGAAGAGCTTAATAATCCCGGGCCGTCATCGGCGGCGCTGAACAATCGCTCGACTTTTAACCAGCAGTTCACCGCAACCCGAACGGCGTCTGGCGATTGTGTATCGGCGCCGCTGCCCGTCGAGCCACTGATTCAGCGACCGCTGGTCGTGATCAGCGCTCATCCGGCTCTCAGCGGGTTTGTTGAGCTCCTCAAAGAGGTGTTCCATCGGCTCGCGATCGACGCCTGGAGTTCGACCGATATTTGTATAAACGAGCGAAACCTGAGGCGCAGTCGAGCGCCTCAGATCGACTTGGACTCGCCGGCGGTCAGCGAAGGTGACCGTTACCTGCGCGAGCTTTACATACAAGCGGCGACCACTAGTGGCGACGAACAGCAGCGTCTGTACGCGTTGATCGAGAACGCGAGAGAGTCGTTGAAATTGCCGCCACAGTTCGGTTTGCATATGTTAGCCGGCGATCGGCTGACAGTGGAGAGGCGAAAGGCGTTTCTGGAGAGCGCGAAAATGGCGGACGCGATGGTGGTGTTGGTGTCGAGCGAGTACGCCAAGTCGATGACGTCCAAACAGCAGGCCTATTACTGCAGTCTCAAAGAGCGAGTTTTGGCGGTCCTGTTCGACCCGATCGAACCGCCGCCGAAATGGCTGGCGATGTTTAGTCGGTCGATGGCCTGCGTCTCGCAGGACACCGACGACGAGACGCTGGCGACAAACATTGGCGAAACTATGAGAGCGATGTTGGAGACCAGTGCCGACGACCAGACTGCGGACGAGACATCCGTTTACGGCGACGCTGAGGACACGCTGAATATGAGAGATTCGGAAGCTTAATGAACCGAAACCACGTCTCATAGATTTGACTCTACTTTGCTCTCTTTCATTAATGTTTTGATACATATTTATATAAAAAATTAGTGTTTATTTTATTTACTTTTTTTTCGTAAATTATAGATTAATTAATTAATACTAATATTAATTAGTAGATAATTAATGTTTGTGTTTTTTAAATAATAAGAATTCATATAAACTGTACGAAAAATAATAAGTTCATAACTCTATTATAAATTATAAATATTTGTAAATCACATTAAAATGTAAACCAAAAACTTTATAAACTTTCATATTTAACTCAATTATTGACATCTTTTGGTGAGATTAGGAATTAAATCAATTTGAATGCAGTGAACAAATGTTTTCATATATTTAAAAAAAATTATTATTGTTTTAATTAAAAACTAAATTTATTACATGTGTTTCATAAAAATTGTTTGCATTTTATTTTATTACATGCAATAACGCATTATTTCAAATTAATGAATTTGGTGTGCTATAAAGAATAAAATATAGATGTCAACAACGCTTATATACATAAAACTAATTTTGCATAAAACATAAATTCAGATAAATTTCTATATTTAGTAACCATAGCCTTGGCTCGCAATTATCGCAGGCGTTGATCAGCGCTTACTTAACACAAGTTACACAGTTTGAAGGCTTTGATTACTGTTTGTCACTAATTGAGCGCACAATTAAATGGCTCCAAAAAATTTCGTACCGCTTATTGATTTGCCGACACTCGTCGCCGGAGATCTGATTGAATTCAAGCGAAAAGATTTCAGTCATTGGGCGATGTATTCCGATAGAGATGGCTATGTGTTCAATGTTGACGCCGAAAGCAAGAAAGACACCGAAGCGCTGATATCACTGCGCAGTTTACTTGAAATTACCGGCAAGAGTGAGGTTCGCGTGAATAATTTGGAGAAATTGGCCAAAATTAAAGGTTTGCCTATGAGATGATAACAAATAAGTTTCGCGTTTGAATGAATTGCCAAAAGTGTGTGTACTTTCGGTTTAATGAAAGACTTAATAAAAGATTATGTCTCAGACTTCCCATAAAAGACTACGAAATCTCTAGGTTTGACACCGAAATCGGGTGCGGAGGCGGTGGCGAACGCGCGCAAAGACCTCGGAAAGCGACTGCCGTACAATTTTATTGGCTGTAATTGCGAATACTATTCGACAAAATGGAAGTACGGCCAGGGATTCTCGGATCAGGTCAAGCAGAACCGATCGAAAGGCGTTTATCTGGGATGCACTACAGCTGGTATTGCTGTCGGCGCCACAGTTGGATCGGTGGTTCCCGTGGCGGGCACTTTCACCGGGGCTATGGTCGGCGGAATTGCTGGTCAAGTGGTCGGCATCGGTTGGTTTGCTTATGATCTGCTCAGTTCGGGCACGTAACTAAGGCATAGACGCCGATAATGGTTAACAACTTTAACTGACCATAAAAAAGATTATTACAAATAATGTTCATAAAATCTTTAACAAAGTGAATAAAAATATGTGTACCAATTAAATTGATATTTTTATAACGAGCCAATACTCCATCTCATAGTCATCCAAGAAATTGATTATTTTTAATGCCTTCTTCGGTAAAATATATGATTTTTAAACTAATAGCCAACTCTTGAGGTGATATTCCGTCTTTAATGTATAAACAATTGCAAAACTCTATTGCAAAGCTCTTCACTTCATTTTGAAAGCATAGCTAATCAATACAAATAATTTCAATTCTACAAATGGAGTGTATGTATATATACCTAAAGAATATTTTTAATTACTGCTCATTCACTACAGGTATATATAATAATTTTGTATTGATTTTTCAGTAGCAATAATTTAATATCAAATTAAAATTAATATAAAAGATAAAAATTAATTTTATGATAAATGATAATTTTTTAAAACAACTTTTATACTTTTGTTTAATACAAAGAAAAAAATTACAATCAACTCACACTTATGGACATTACAGAACTGATGTCATGGACAGGTAATATGAATTGTTTCGAAACATGTAATGAAGTATTATTTAATTTATAACTTAGTAATAAATAGTAAACTTTAAAAATAAACATTTATTTATCCAAAATATTGATATGAACTAAACTGAACACTACAGTCCGCGACTGGACGTCTGGCTAGACTAACATATAGATGTACTTTATATAAAATAGTCATATTGCAAATCTATTCAGTAATATCTCTAAAATTTTCCACAAACGATAAGCTATTCCTACAATTTAGTGAACGCGTTAATTATTGAAAATTGTAGTATTAATCCAATTAATGTGTATCGAGACTCGAGTATAGCTATTGGCGTTGTATTTATTGTGCGATGCGTTCGGACAATCGTCAAGATTTTCATAGCCTCGCGTCACACCGATGAACACAGCCCTGCCATTGGAGTACTGAAACAACGGTCCGCCAGAATCGCCGAAGTGTGCGGACGCGTAATCGTCCCACAAGTAACTACACGAATAAAACAGACTGAATTCACGATTGTATACAGTCTTCACGAGTCCGGTGCGCAGAGTGGCGCTCTTGTCTCCGCCCTCACCGGTGCGACCCCAACCGGTCAATACCGCCAAATCGGTGGCGAAGTAGATGTAATCCTTGTTCGGCAAACATATGCCGTTAATGGTATAGACATCGGCGGTGTAGTCCAAGTGAACCGTCTCTTTGAGCTTAAGTAATGCGATGTCTTTAAGGTATTTATCGCTTTCATAGTCCGGATGCGCGAAAATGCGGTCCACTGTCTTCCATCCTCTCTCCTTATAAGACCCGAAATAAACGTAATGCGTTTTGTCAGAACTGACAAATTAACAATAAATTTTGTACATTATTAAAAATTTGCATATCGTTATAAACGACATACTTTTGCACGCAATGCGCTGCTGTTATCATCCATTTAGCGTTCAGAAGAGTTGCCGTGCATTCGCCCCCTGAGAACAATCCGCTACTGAAAAATCAACACTAAATTATTATACATGTCGTGAATGAGAAGAGATGGATAAAACGTTAGAAGTTTAAAATTTTCATTAACCTTTAAATTTATAAATTTTATTAACCTTTAATTTTAACTTTAACTTTAGGTTAAAGTGACTGCTCTAAACCCTAAAGTTAACCCTACTATAAGGTTAACCCTTTTTAAAATTATCATACAATAAACTCTATCGATTGACAGACTGACATCATGTGGATATTATATACATTACTAAATAGATGACTACTGGCATTATTATACCTACATTTACCTATATATACATATTATACTGTTTTTTGTAACTTTGCTTATATTATTTATATTTTATTTCTTAAACTTTTTAAAAAGGTTAACCCTTGGCTAATGATCTCAATAACCTTTAACTTTAACACTGGGTTAAAATAAATGCTTTTAATACTATGGTTAACCCTACTTAAAGGTTAACCATAGGTTAATGTGTCCATCACTTTGAATCATCATTCAGAGTGGGAATAAGTGTGGGCTAAGCGTACTAATATAGAAATGCCGTCCACGGAAACTCGTCTTTATAGGCCTCTCGACCGTTGCCGACAGGACTGATCTGTTGCCGGTCTTCGGTTGAGTGCCATTTGAAGCACTTCTCACTCAATTGCAACGGCTTTTGTCTTAAACCGCAGTTTCTTAAAGTCACGCCATCGTAGTGTTGATATATGTCCGGTCCTTGAGATGAATGAACTCGAACTGAATCGATAATTAAAGATTACATTTCTTAACAAACAATAGATTACTTACAATTGTTGAGTAATAAGAATATTATTAAATAGTAAGACATTTTGAACAACTTATTAATAGACAACGCATTGAAATAAGAGATGAAACAATTTAATTGTAATACAGTCTATGATAGCTAAGGAGTGTATCCTTTATTAAAGATTTAATTTCATATTTCTTATTACGACTGTCTTAATGTCGAGTTAATCTAATTTTTATAGAAAACAAATAATTCAAATATAGTATATTTATTTTTGCTATTTTAAGTCAACTGTCTCTTCAAAATATAAGATGATATCATAATCTATATTCACACTATTCTAGATTATAACTTGTTTATGATTTACATTTCATTTGAACACCATTTTAATTATGCATTTTTTTCAAATTCCTATATAAGTGGTATGAAAAGTTTAAGTGTATAATTTTTTTTTAATAGAGTTTAATATTGAACTTATTTTTTTGCATAAAATTTATATCAATAATTATATTTGAATGCTTATATTAAAATTATTAGTATAACTAGAATTAAAAAATTAAAATATTTTTAAAATATTGAATAACAAATCTTAAAAATTAAAAATTATTTTAAAAATTAAAATTTTTTCGCGATCTATAACGTACACGAAAGGGTCATTTACTCAATCCTGTACAGACCAATCAAATGCCCAAAACAAGAATTTCTGTACAGTTGGCAACAGTACTAATGATTATTAAATTTGATTCTAGTCTTTATATGAAAACTAAATTAATATAAAATCAAATACCGATAGATATGATCCAAAGCGTAAAGAAATATTAATTAAAAATGAACAAAAAAAATTAAAAATTTTTAGTTACATAATATGGGAATAATTAAAAATTCATTTTATATACACACATATATAAAAGTTTAGTCTAACGCAATGGAGAGAACATTATCGTCTCCTAATTTATCCCTTTTAGTAATTAATTAGTTAATACTGTTTATGTTTTTCAATTTTAAATTGTTACCTAAAATTAAAATTATTAAAAAATGATGCGTTAAAGAATCAAAACCAGAAAATGAATTTAGAATTTTGTATCATTAAAAAGAAATGGTAAACTTTATAGAGACAGGCAGACTCGCAAATATAGATGTGTATGTATGTAAATAATCACTTATCTAAATATACATTTAGATTGCATAATAGGTGTTGGTTACGCGCCAGACGTCAGTCTACGCGACAGCACAACAATTAGGCTTTTTAAGGCATGCTTACAGTTTGCTACGCGAATGTCACGCGAAAACATTTTGTTTTGAGTGTTGAGTGTTTGAGTCGCAAACAACTGCGCTATTATATAGCTGTTTATTTTGGTGTTTCAATTTCAAGACAATCTCATCGATTTTGAATTCTAGTGTAGACGTTATGGAGAGTATCGAAGTGGACATCAGGGCGTTGGAGACCAGAATCGGCGAGATTGACGCCAATGGGGACGAGAACAGCTTTCTGGAGCTGAACGGCGAGTGCGATCAGCTGTTCGCGAGGCTGGACGGCATCAGCGATCGGAGCGCCGGAAACGATGCCGAAACGCAAAAACAGGGCCGAAATAATTACGCGAAACTCAAGGAGTTGTCGATTAAGCTCAAAGCGAAGGCTATGATTAATTTGGAGAGACTGCGGGACGGACTGCGGCCCGAGTTCGGCCGACAGAATTCGGAACTGTTCGCCGACATCGACGAGTTTGTCAAGAATGGCAGCTCGAGTCTGGCGATGCAGGACATCGACGCCTATCGGTTCGAGTTGGAGGAGATTCGCAGTATTGATAATTAAAATATATAAACTTTTTTGAAACATAAATGAATGCAAATGTTAGTTATGTTTAATTGTTTAATAATTAGATCGCTGTTTGTTTGTTAACTGTAGACTAACCGTAGACTATGATATTTTTTTAATGAAAAAAAAGTGTTTTAGACTTTAAAACTTAAGTGACGAGTAATACAATACTCAACAAAACTTAGTGTTTTTTAAAAATATATAACCATTTATATTGCTGTCTGAAATATTTTTTTTTATAATTATGATTTATAATTTAATTATTATTATTTTTTTTATTATTAAATGATTTAAGATTACAATTAAATCTTTATGAGAGTTTGTAAAAAGTTAGTGTTAGAGAAAATCTTTGGATGAAATTTTTAACCAAAGAGATAACTCATAAAAAATGAATTTCTTTTTCAAAAAATAAATAAATAAATAAATTTTCACCAAAAAATAAACTATTTTGAAACCTATTTTTCTGTTTAAAATTCAAATACAAAAATAACTAATATTTTAGACTTTATAATTAAACGATATAATGAGTAATT
>JAQIYA010001498.1:0-12649 GCA_034699355.1 Microtritia minima | reverse complement strand
CTCTCTCTCTCTCTCTCTCTCTCTCTCTGGTTTTCTTCTTTTTCTTATATTACTTGACGACAACATTTGTATAAATTCGGGAGAGAGAGAGAGAGAGAGAGAGAGAGAGAGAGAAATAGCATAACATGGAAATATAGTGTTGGCATCATTTTCGATATTGAACAAAGTGAAGAACACTCGTCAGAACATCTGCGATGTGTATATATGTATATATATTTATGTTGTTTGTTAGTCATGCATCTCTCGAATAGAAAGAGGGAGAGTCAGTGAAAAGAGAGAGAGAAAATAAGTCATATTTATGCAAAAACGCAGGCAATAAGCTTAACCGTAATCCGGCTATAGATTTACATATCAAGAGCATATCTTCGCAATCCAAAGACCCGCCGCGTCCGCGTCTGCAGGGCTTACGGCCGACTTCGGTCAAGAGGCTTAACATTTCACTCGATAGAGATGGGGAGAAATATGAGCGATCGAGTATTGCGAGCAGTGCTGATCAGGTTCACCAATAGAGACCAAACTCAAAGGAGAGAACCAAAATTAGTTGCACTAATTCTATGCGCTTATTCTGCACCACCTCCTCATCATCGGCTATATCTTATGGCGACAGACAGCACATCATCTCAACGTTTTCGAGATTAGTCGCGCTCACACTCTCTCTCGCTATTATATTTTTTGGGCCAAATTTTGATAATTTATTATTCTCTTTTCGCCGACAAATTCTGGTAATAGTGATTCGTGTGTGTATCGTCTCTTCCCCTACTCTTCCTCTTCTCTCCCTCGCTATCTATTTTTCTGATTACCTTATTCAAGACGAACTATTTTTTTGGCAAATCATCAGTTCTTAATATGATATGTTGTCAGCGGCAGAGCCGGGATTTTCAGCTTTCAGAAACGACGAGAGATAAACTTATAGCCAGCGAGTAAGACATAGAGAGAGAAAGAGAATGAGAGACTCGTTTGTGGCTTAAGCTGTTGCGGAATATTATGGGAAATAACTGAGATATTTGTCTTCATCTCTCCCTCATCGCCAGCGAACAGTCAGAGCCAGTCATACATTGACTGCACACCCAATAAAGGCTATTATTCATTGAAAAACTTCCTGCTCTCGTCAAGAAAAAAAATTCCGTATCAAAGAAAGTAATCCGCGTATATGTGTATAATAAAGCGCAATTTTATTTGCCTGTTTAAACAAGTCATATCGCTGTGTCTGATCTTTACCACAGCTTTTTTTGTGCGGTATATGTCGCCACTCAGTGTTTTGTTAAGAAGAAAAATACAGCGAAGAGAGAGAGAGAGAGAGAGAGAGAGCGAAAGCAAGTGAGAGACCAGTGTATTGGATCACTTGACAAAAGTATATCCAATTTTAGAGTATTATGAATTGACTGTAAGCCCTGATACGATACGCTCAGCGGCACCGAAATTTTTCAATTCTGTAGTCTCTCTCCCTCTCACACACTCTGAGCGCTGGCTTTATCTGATCGCGTATCACAAAACCCAAAGCCATCATCAGTAGACCAGTTCCGAACAAAACATCCACGACTGACATCAACTTTTATTTCGTGTCATCTATGCCTCTCTCTCTCTCTCTCTCTCTCTCTGTGTCAGACTATTCTTCGCAGGCGAACCCTTGAGGGCATCATTTTTTTTTGTTTCTGAACGCATGATTGTGTATACAAGAGCGTACATTTCGATGTGTGTTGGCTCAGCAGATACTCAGATACTCGGCTGAGATAATATGAAATAACGAAAATTATAGTTAGGCTTAAACGCTAAAAATGCTCGCATACAACTAGGGTTTCGAGGACAACAATAATAGCCGGTAGTTAAGGGAGAGGGATATTAGAGGAGAGATAGATCGAGAGAGAGAGAGGCCTACGAAGAGCTGAAAACAAGATGAAATTACATTTGGATGAGATGACGCTTCTTGTTCTTGTCCGACAATGCATTCTCTGCTCAGACAAGTATAAACGAATTTTGCTTACAATGAGAAATGAAAGGCAAAGAGAGTGAACAGACATGGATATAATTTTTTTTTTCATTTTATTATCTATTTATACGTACGGTATTATTATTTGGGAATTTTGTATCTCTTATTTTCCAGTGTAGTTAAAGTGAATACTGAGTAATGCGATTTTTTTATTGCATATCTCTCTCTCTTCAGTTATATTACATATCATTGTAGTTATTTTTATTTTTTAATATTTTATTTTATTTTTACTCGCGTTTTTCGCTCGCGAGAGGATTGTGTGCGGAAGAATGGCATTGTCTTCGCGAGCAGATTGAATGTAATGAATTCAATTAGAGGCGCGCAGCGATGGCGTGATCTCATTCATTATGGAGTGAATGAAAGAGATCTCTTTGTACGACTCATTATTTTCATCGTTTCCATTTGTTTAGGATATGAATTATTATTTATTTTTTCTTCTTTCTCTCTCTTTTTCTCTCCGCCATAAAAGCACCTCGACTTATGTTTTGAAGCATTTGGGACCGAATTAGTCCCCAGTGTTTTTTATTATGGCTCTGGGGTTCTCTAGTGTTGGGAGAGTCAAATAAATTTGCGATGCGTGCGGAGACTAATCTAACGATAAGCAGAAAAAATCGCTAAATATAGCCGCTATTATACATACGTAATGATCATGTTTTAAAATGATAATGTCGTGTCTCTTCTCTTTCTCTCTATGTTTGTATGCCATAAATTGGTCCGCCATTAATACAATTTGTTTTTCTTGTTTCGCTTTGTTTTGTATTTGTTTCCAGTTTTCAATCCGAAGAGATAAGAATGTTTTTTCTGCTGTTTTGATGCGCCATTTCTGCAGTTGATATTCAATTTTTTATTCGCAACAATAATTAGGCTATAAGAGCATCAGCTCTTAATAGACTTCGATGCGCTATCTAAGTGTCTCTCGTCATTAGGGCTGTTATCGCGAATAGCTTCGCAATATTGGCACTTATTTATCTTCGCAGCGAAGAAGAAGAAAAAATTATAGTATAACTCATACGAGAGCTCGTCTTCTTATCAAAACGAGAAAAATCTGCTCTCTCTTTAGTTTTTGTCCCACTTTTATCGTATAAATTTACCAAAAAAAAACACACACACAACTTATATATAGATCGCATAAAATGCCTGAAATGGTTATTATAATCTAATCCGATAAAAACAGGTAAATTACATTTAGTTCGATATGTCTAATCTCGAGTTACATATTTACGAGTGGCCCGCAAATGCATTTTTATCGCTGACGCAAATCCACAGCTCTGATGATAAGAGGCCAGAAGAAGAAAATAATAATAATAATAATAATAATATCTAAACGGTTTGCCATTAAAGGCTCAGATCAGACGGGCAGACATTGAGCGAACTTACGGCTCAATTCTTATCAATTATGTAAGCCGTCATTATAATCATGGTTCGAGGCTTTTTCTCTCGCTCTCTCGCGCACATCAGCGAGAAAGAAATTTCTCACCAAAAAAATTTTACGCCAAATATTTTGCTGCGAAAAATTCCTCTGAAAATTTCTTTTTCATTTTGTTTTGTTCCGCTCTTAAATTTTTAATTATGCAAAATGAAACACACAAAAAAATAATAACAGGCAAATTAAATTACGAATTTTGTATCGGCCACTAATGACAATGTAGTTTTAATTTTTAATTGGTTTGAATCGCTCGGCGGAACCAATTTGTTACCGAAGAGATTTTTATTGTGCACTTTTGCGCTTTAATGACGTGACTAAACAGTAATACTACTGCCCCTAAAATACATCCTCAATTACATGAGGGGATGAAGAGATGGAGAGCACGCCAGCGAACGGCGATTTAGTTGAAGAAATCAATCTGTAAATGCATTCAAAGTCAGCTCTCCGTCCGGATGTGCCCAACGAGACGGAGAGCTGTGTCGATGATAGAGAGAGCTCGAAGAGGAGGAGAAAAAAATGAGGCTTTCAGATCGAGAGTTATCGACCGTGAACTGCGATTTTGGATGATTGAATCAAACGCTGAAGAAAAAGCAAACAAATTGCTGTACCAATCAATGCAAATGTGTCGCCCGTTCGAGTCACGCCAATTATAATCGTGTTAACTCATTAAAAAACAAAATTGCGTTAACAAAATTAAGAGAAAGATGTTACACATGTTTGGCATTAAAATTTGCCGATTATAGCGCTTAATAACTATTGAGTTTATTTGCGTGAGAATTGTGTCATCGATTGTGAATGAATCAAAAAAATGCAACATTTAAATACATTATTAGTTCGCATAAACTTTTAAAAATATATTGTTTTTATTTGTTTTGTTGGTATTGCCTGTGATGTGACCGAAGCTTACTTTTATAAATAATTTATACTCTGCTGTTATTTTTAGTTAACGAGTTATTAAGTAATTTGTTTCTCAAACTGAAAGCAAATTTTGTTTTTTTTTGCAGTTTTGTAATCATTCGCTCAAATAAGGTTAGCGTCAGTAATTGATTAATTGCGATATTAATGGCTCGGCTATACTCGCGAATACTTAATCGAGCATTAATCACGAAAATTTGTCAGAAAATTGTATACACTTTTATGAATATTTAAGCAAATGTTTGCTTTTATTTTTGTTCACTTTTGGCTCGCAAGCGATCATAATGTTTGCTGAGTTCGAGTTTTATGGCTTAACTTTTCGCTGGTATGCAACCGGAAAAACATTGCATTACCGAGAGATTAACAGTTAAAAACTTGTTATACAATTAAGTTCAGTACAAAGTCGGTGAATAAGAAAAAAATAGTCGTAAAAGTTTATTTCAAACTTTAATTCCCGAAGTATAGCTGTTTTTTTGTTTTTGTTTCAGAGTTTGCTTTTATTTTGCGATAACACTAGAGATAGATATAGTGAGAGAGAGAATAAGAGAAATAAATATTGCTTTTGGCATTTTTTCGCGGCCACCGCCTCGAGATTTTTGAGCTTAATTTTTTGTTTGAACACGTCTCGAACTGATAACGCAATGAGAATCGATGAGAGAGTCTCTCTTCTTTTTTATTATTGAAGGCTATTTAAAAAATCGGATAGCGTTCACAGAAACGGGCTATTTTTACGATTACGAGTTAATTAGATGAGAGCTTATGAGAGCCAATATTAAAATATACAGACCTATAGGGCATTATTTGGCGAAAACTAGTTTATTCATATCATTTCGGCAATATTTGAATAGCAATATATTCTCGATATACATACATACATATATCTGGTGTACTTCACCAGTGCCTTAAAATACATTTTAATGATAGTCGAAAACAGGCGCACACACCATAGTCAGGCCTTGAGATTATTTGCCCAAATGGTTCGGTACGATACCCAAGTATTAAAAAGTAATTTGAAAAATTCAGAAATAAAAAAAATCGCGTCACGACTTGAGAAGTTCTCCCATTCTCTCGACACGAGAGCGGAGAGAGAAATGAGAAACTACTTCGTCCGTAACTTATGGCCCAATACTTACGAACGAGCAATGGATTGATAGTTATAAGTCATATAAGTTATCACGTTTTATCTATCGACCGGAGAATTTGATTTATGACTCCAGCAAACGATAGTCCAATGTTTGCCCAAAAAACTCTCTCTCTCGCTCTCAGCTCTTAATATTCTCGTTATTATTCAACATCAGCATCAGATTTATATATATATATATTTTCGGCATAATTAGGGCAAACAATTTGCCCGAACAGAGTGCACACACAGAGTCTCCCAAACTCTCCAAAGAGTCATTAAAATAATTACATACTCCACGCGTACCGGTTTGTTGCGTCGATTCTCGTGATTTAAAAAATTTCACTCTTCCAGCATTTAAAACAAGAGATAATTCTAGTTATTATACGCCGAGAAACGAAATAAAGTTATAAAAACGACGAAATAATAACTGATTAGCTTTAATAATCAAAACTATTATTTGCAATATGTGTTCTGTTAGCTGTTGTTGAGCTCGTTCTGGAGATGTATTTCTGGCGTTTTTCATATTTTTAATTACACTATTATTATGATTATTAATATTAAAATACTAACTTTGATTTATTTTGCGGCCATAATTTAAGCGCGTTTTAATATAATTTTCTATTTTAGCTCACACTCAATAGGCGTACGTATTATTTAATTATAGCTACAGTGATAATAAATATTTCTTACATCTTAATAAAATATAGCCATCAATTTACAAAACAAGAGCGAAAGAAAATGAAACCGTAACGCGAAGTAAAAATCGCAATAATTTAAATACAAAGTTATTTAAATTATTACTAAATTAATACTAAACTCGATCGCACTTATCCTGCACTGAGCTAAAAGCGTGACTATTGACGCTATTGTTGAGTCGATTTTCGGATTTGGATCGATTTCGGCGACGACTCGATTTCGGGCTCAGATCCTCGAGCGGTATCATCTCTTCGCTCGGCTCGACTGACGAGCCTCTCGGCGACGAGTCCCGACTCGGCGGTCCGCTTCCGCTAACGCCAGGCGTTGACGACGACGACGTCGACCGACGCCGATGCAGACCAGACGGCTTGAGGTGTTTGTTCGGATAGAGTTCGGCGACCGCCACGCCCGGAACGGCCGGTCCGCGACAGAGCCTGTCGAGCGGTTTGTGCGGCACACCGCTCGACAGGTGATTGTGGTGGCGTTTGGTGAGCGCCTCGTGCTGGGAGTGACTCCGAGGAATGTCGCGCTGCGAAGACGCCGACGAACCTCTGGTTACCGCTAAATCGGGAAACGCCTGCAATTCGATCAGTCTGGCGATCTGATGCATCTTTCGCTGACGAGCTTTGATGCGGCCTTTCGTCAGCCGCTGTTTGGCCGCCAGACAGCGAATGTGGTCGTCGAATACGAAGCGGGCGTTGAATACAGTTCGGCGCACGCTATTCGGCGCGCACTGTCTGATGGAGAGGTGCAGCGAACGCGAGTCGTCTTTGTCGGCGGTGACCTCGACGTCCTGAAGCCAAGCGACAAACTTGGCGACACCCCAACCCAGTCGTTTGGTGTCGGGCTCGATGAGGATGAGCTGCTGGCTGTCGATCACCATAAAGCGACGAGACTTGGGCTGATCTTTGATAATCACAGTGCAGGCGATTAGATCGCTATTATCTGCGAGCAAAGAAAATGTGAATAAAACATGTTTTTGACGTTTAGATAAATAGTACACTTCTCACTTAAATCTAAAAGCTGTTCAACCTTAACACAAGACTCGTAATTAGTTAATGGCAACTGGGTCTCCATTTCGTCCCTCAGCGAGAGCGACAAATTTCGTAATATGAAGAATACTTGAATTGACTAATAATTAAATACAAGCATATTTTAAAGAAAATCAAATTTCGTAAAACCGTAAACCATACATATCTGGTGCGCTCGACGTCAGCGCACGGCAAGCGTCGGTTGAACTCGATTCCGGTCATCATAAGCGGCGTGAGCTGATTGGGCGGCAGCAGCAGATTCGCGTCCATCATCAGGTACTCGACGTTGAGCTGACGCCGTTGGATCTCCTGGTGCTCGTCCTCGAACATGTCGAGAAAGAGCATCTCCTCTTCGCTTTTGAAAAAATTTCTCAGTATGAGAATGGCCTCCTCTTTGGCCTGTTCGACGACCGCCAGATGATGGTCGGAGAGCACACTCTTGCCGTCGCGCATCACCAGTCGTCCCAACAATAGCACACTCATCTCTAGCGTTACCAAACGAATACGACTGTCTATTTAAAATGAATAAGAAATATATAATGAATACAGAGTGATGTAGTTTAGCATTTCAATTATTCATTGTATGCTATCTTATGTCGATTTAATAGATGAAATGCAATTATTTTAATGAATACTATCAAAACATAAAACAATGTTCAGTGAATATGACTTTGTATCGGATGCGATAATTAAGGAATGAATATCGTATTTAAATCAGAGAAATCAAATTTATATATACAAAACTTTTACATACTATATTGACAACACTTTCGCATTATTTCGATAATTAAGTTAAGCAGTTCGCTATAGAGTGTGTGACTAGTGCTCGAAAACGATACGTCATGTGATATCAGTTCGCGAAGTGTGTCTTCTTTTACACCTAAATACAAAAAAAACTCTTAATCATTTGAGTAAATTAATATTTAAAAAGATTAATAAAATCAAACTAAATTAATACCGGAATTACGTGTTAACGCATACAACAAGCAGAGTGTGAATATCATAAGCCGATCGTCGCTCTGTTTATCGCAATCGAGAGCCTTAAATATTGCTTCGAGAAACGGGCGATTTTCAGTCAGATTTGTTTTGGCCAGAGAACGGCTCAGCGACGCCTTCGCCTTCTCCTCGTCAGTCAACGACGTCTCCATATCACTGGGCTCTGAATTTTCTGGACTCAAAATTTGTGGCAACTGAGCAGTCGATTCGTCGTCGATTCGCGGCCGCGATTCGAACTGATCGGTCTCGGCCTCGCTGGCCATCGAGTCGTCAGCGTTGGCCTCGACTGCCTCGTCATTATCGTCGCTGTATTGAGCTTTGGCCGCCTGTATGAGCGACTCTTCGAGCGTCTCGTTCGGCGCGACAAATTCGGGCTTTTCGAATATCGACATATTCGAGTGGAGTAGAGTGTCGACCAGCCGTCGGAGGAGCGGCTCGTAGGAGACAATGATGAATACCTGCGAAAGCAGAAACAGGGAGACCGTGTCGCTGATGCGCAACCGGTCGGTGAGCGCGGACGGCGTTTGTCGGGAACCGATGATTAGGGAGTAGATGTAGAGTGGGATTAGGAGGCGATTGAGGAGATGATCGCTGAGCACGTGATTGAGGTCGTCGATGCCTAAAAGGAGGATGTCGTTGAGGTAATGGAGGTGATCCAAGTGTTCGGCCACGAGATCGTCCAAACGTATCAGAATTTGTTGACCACTATTGAGAAAAATTATCAAAAAAAATATAATTGATTTTTGAGAAGAGATTTTTGGCAGCTTTTAGACTCACTCTATCTTTTGATTGCATAAACAATTGTCGATATCGATGACATGATTGCCGATAAACCAGACCAGATTTGAGAAATAGGGCGCTGCCGTGCAGTCGCGTATGAATTTCAGCATTGATTTCTCCTCCACTAAAGCGCGCAACAATTAAAATAACTTTAATATAAAGCGCTAAACACGAACTCAATTAAATGTATTAACCTCTGAAAACGTTAAGCGTCAGCGTTCGGACCGCAATGCGCACCATTTTTTCGCTGTGATTGAAAAATTTGATGGCTTCGGTGTAGAGCGGGAAGTCGTTGGTGTGCTCGTTGAAGAAGAAGTGAATGGTGTGGGGATTGAGCTTCAGAGACAGTGTCTTCAGGAACGAGATGTAGTACGCCATGACTTCCTCGTCGGAGAAGTCAAACTTGTGGACTATTATCGAGTTCACGTGATTGTTCGACAGCAGGTAATCTAATTCAGTAAAATCAAAATAGTTTCAAACCTCAAATGATATGCTTTATTATTATTATTATATTACAGAGTGAGGTCTCGTTTCGGATATTCTCGAACAGAATGTTAAGCGTCTGCAAGAGTTGAACGCAGACATACGAACCGCACTTCTGTTTCATGATCTTCAGGAAAAACGACAGCATATTCTTCTCGAGAAAGAAGCTGTAAATTAATACAAGCAATAAAAATCAAATCCAAATCAAACAGAAAGCTCGTGTCTATACTCGAAGACAGTGCTGTCATTCTGGTCGCCCCAAATCAGTATCTCAGCGATCGATCGCAACGTCTCCACCAGTAATGTCTTGCTTTGCTCGTTAACGGTCTGATTCTTCGACATCACATTATAGAGGTATCTGTGAAGACAGAAATTGGTGGTAAAAGCGATGCGACAACTGATGGCCACTTACTTGAGATGTTCGAGTGAGTGCGGGTTTTTCGGTTTCGAGTTCCATCCGCCGAACCACTGCTTCGATTTGAACATTGCGTTTCGAGTTTGGGTCGCTATTCGATTGAGAGTTACGGTGTTTATAACATTTTGCGATCGCTTTTTGGGTTTGTGTTAACTGCGAAACACTAAATCACAACAAACTGTTATCATATCTGTAAATATCAAAAATGATTGCGTAACGCAAACACTGCTATTAAATGGATGACCAGTAATGACGTCAAATATTGTTATACTAATGGTATAAATATTAGTCGTTTATATTTAATATTACAATTAAGAATTTATAATCAAATTCATTCACAAATGTTATTTAAGATATTAATTAATAAATATCTCTTTTACACATAAAGTAATTAATATATTTAAACACAATAATGCGGTGAATGTTTTAATCTTTGTTTATTACTATTATCTTATTTAATAGGCATTTCTACCGAATATTAATTATAATAAATAAATTTTTGAAATAATTTAATATTAAAAATTAAATCAAATTGTGTTAAATGTGTTTAACACTATTTGATTTAACATACAATTGCATAATAACATCAATTAAAAATATGAATGAATGACATAATTGATGGCAACAAACCAACCAAAACATGGGTGTAATAAACACATCGATCACGTGATTCGTGTCCACATTGCGATCGCTATCACAGCAAACATTTCAAACCCCGTAATCAAAGCGCTTGAAAGTGACCACAAACTGGTCGGTCAGTCATGTCGGGCCACCCCTACCGTCACATTCATCCCTGGAAATCGTTGGCCGAATTTGTCGAGAGTCTGGCGGCAAACGTGGTCTATCGGGACCGACATTTGGTGGCCGTGAGTAAGCCATGGGGTGTCGGCATTCATCGGCCGACGCCGACCATCACCAAAGCGAACGCCCGTCTCATTCTCGGCTCGCGCTGTCCGTCGGCCAAGTATTGCGTGGACTACGCCATGGAACAGCTCGCCCAACGGCTCGGTGTGAACAGTTTACAGCCCGCGAAGAGTCTCGACCGCAATAACTCCGGTATTATGCTGTTGGCCACCAGCGGCCGCTCCGCCGCGTACGTTAGGAAATCGCTGGCCAGAGCGCGACCATTATGCGTGCCGCACATCAAGAGCTTATGCGTGGTTAATGGTTGGCCAGTGTTTGACGGACCGATTCTCCGCGAACGGGTCGGCATTAAGTACTTAGAGTTGGACGAGTTGGGCGACCATAAGGAGCCCATCATTATAGATGCGAATCGGTTGAAGAACAGTATGCGAAAGAAGAGACCACAGAAAGACGGAATGGCTGTTCGCTGCGTGTTGGCCGAGACGCGCGTTCTCGACTGCAACCGATCGCTGGGCGTATCGCTCGTCGAGTTGAGCTCAACCGATATTGCAAAACAGTTTATTTCCTGCTATTTGGCGAATAAGGCCTCGTTTGTACTCGGTTTGAGATTTTTTAAAATTATCTGAAATTATCAATTTAAATGTTAATTTTATTTTTTGTTCACATTTTAGGCGATCTTCGGTTTTCTAGACGAGTGAAGCACATATTGGGAACAGCGATGTCAATGAAGGCGTCGGCTGTCAATATGGACGACGATTCCGAACCTCTTAGCGAACAACTGTGTCGCGCGCTTAAAGTTAAGGGCAACGCATACGTGCCGCTAATGATTCATAGGAGTAGTCTTGTGTTACCGAAATATTTTAGGGGCGGTCGAGATTTGGTTATCGAAGACCGCAATATTCCCGAACACTTCCGATGGACTATCGATCGATTGGGTCTGAAGTATAGCTTAACTGAAGAGAGCGAAGAAAATGAAAGCCAATTAAACGAACGATTAGAGGCTTAGTCTGTGTTTTATTTGTGTTTAGTTTATAATTAGTTGTGAGTTTGTATATAAGAACTGTATTTCTCAATACTGAAGATTTTTAATAACTAATAAAATTGATGACAATTTGCTGAATATGGCGCAAATGAAATTAAAATCATAATTCATTCACTCACTCACTCTATTTCTTTCTTTCATTCATAATAATGATCAGATTATGAGAAAACAAATTGTTTTCTTTCTGTCTCCTCTCACACATTCAATCATTGATAAAAGTATATTTATTTACTTATTTACTGCTGTTGTTTTAAAATTTACATTTGTCATCTATGCTTTAATTAAATTAAATTAATCAAAATAAACTCAAACAAATCATTCTTTGACTATGAATATATTTAACCGATATATTTTTTATATATTATTTATTTATTTTTTAATATATGTACATATGTGTATATATAAATTTTAAAGTAAAACTTTTGTTGATTAAACTACATTTATATAGATTATTATCGTTTATGTGGTTTATTATTAGTTTCAACCAACTCGAAAGCTTATCTTATCCTGTCTATTGTATTATTATATATTTTTTTTTGTTTAAAAGCAATGTAAATCAAATCAAATCAAATCAAATCAATCAATTTATCTATTAAAGCAGTAGAGAAGTCATCAGAAATGAATATGTGTTACATAGTTATCAATATTTTATTTCAATTATTAATACATTGCTATGCATTACCTTTAGATCCTATTCTTTCCATTTCTAACAAATATAATAACATTTATTATGCCAGTAATGGTGTCAACATTAATGACACCATCAGAGCGGCCAATGATTATATCGATAAGTGGAGAATAGCTAATGAAGTGCCCGGTCTTGTGGCCGGTATTAGTATTGCGGGCAAAGAAGTTTGGAGCGAAGCGTTCGGTTTGGCTGACATCGAGAAC
>JAQIYA010001497.1:0-12651 GCA_034699355.1 Microtritia minima | reverse complement strand
AAATAATGATAATTGTAACTTATTCTCTATAAATTAACTTATAGTAAAATTAAAATATCTCCCTCATGGAGTAGAAGTTGACAAATTTTAAAGTGTTGTTATGGAAAGAGGATACAAATATTATTACAATTTTTCAACAAAAAAAAATTGACAACAAATATCAATAACGTTGAACAAATAAAAAATTCATATTAGTTTTGTTGAAAAGAAATTATAAATATAAATTGACAAAAAATATTCAATATCTTTAAAGATAAACATTAAAATTTCTAAAGATTTTACAAACGAAGAATAAACAACGTCTCTCTCGGGAGAAGAAAATCAGTTCAGAAATGTGGGACACTATAGAAAGAACGCTGTATTGCTGTTAATGCATGGAATTATAGCGGAAATATTGTTGTGCACGGGATTTAAAAGGAGAATTCAAACTTGCATTCTTAACGATACAGCAATTCTTACTATAGTCCACCCCTGAAATGTCTACTTCAGTGTCGGTCAACGACTTGCTGAATGAATTATTGGCGCAATTATTTGATTATCGCAATTATTATTGTTCTGCCAAAACCATTGTTATGATAAAACACGTGAATTTCTTTATTTTATTATTCAAGCGGCGCCCAAATATTTTGCATTATTAAATGCCGTGTATTCACAACAATAGTTCAGGTATACTTAGGGATCTTCCTTTTCGGTGAGCTCGAAATATTAAGTTCGGCGGTCAAATTCGGTCACATGAAAATAATTTAGTTTTATATTATGATTAGTAATATTTATATTTGGGGAGAATATTCTTAATATTATTCATGTGACTGTCTGTATGAAACCACACTACAGTCTATCGGCATGTATTGCTAAATTTATAATATTTTTTAATATTGATTAATGTAAGAATAAATTAAATGATTTTAAAAACATTAACTTATCTTATAATTCAATGGGACATAAAAAGTAGGGAGAATTTTCGTAAATGATTTTAGTCAAACACTCTGTTTGTTTATTTAATTTGGTATTTTATTAAAACTGTGGAGTAATGTAAGCTCTTTTCTTCGCTTTGCTCTTTAAATTTTTTATTTATTTGTTAGAATAATATTGTTATCGTTTATTTTATAAATTTTCTTTAAATATTATTAAAATCTCTATTAACAAAAATTTACTATTAGACTACTATTAACATACATTGAACATACATTTGGCAGCTATAATACTGGACAACTTTTCCAATTAAAAGGACATCATTGGCATGGTATCAAAAATATGTATTTAATTGTATCTACATTTTGGAGGGCACTTCCTTTCCTTTCTTCTCTCGGGGGAGGAGTGGATGACATGCTGATTACATAAGGAAGAAAGTTCTCCCTATTAGAAATAAGGTGATACACAAATGAAATATTTATATTTAAAAACATTAGTACTATTAAAGTATTCAATACATGATGTATAAAATACTCAATATTTCGTTACTCAATACTCAATTTTATTAGCGTTAATAAAAATATTTTCAATGAAATAACTTTCTTTTATAACTTAATCTCAAATTAAGTTATGCTTTCTTTTAGTCGATATTTCTATTATAATAAATGCCAAAAGTTGTACACACAATGTTTGCATTACATAATCATGAGAGAAACACATTATATTGGATTAATTAGCTCAACAGCAATGCATTATTAAACAAATTTACTCTTTTATTCGCGAATTACGTTACGCAAACAAAAAATAATGCTGTTTAATATAGTGACACAATTTTTGTCTACTAGATTATGCTTTTATTTAACTATAACAATGACAGAAAAAATCATTAAATTAAATTATCCGCATATAGCTATCGCGAGCCGGCAAAACAAAAATAGCTGTAAAACTAATATCGCTTAATTTCTATTCTTCGTAATGATAGAGCGAATATAATGCCAGTCGTAATAGTTTTTTTTGTTTTATTTATTAAGCGCTGTCCTTAATGATCGTCTTTCGTGTAAATAACTGTCGTTTTTTCTTTCTGTTCAAATTTACATATACCTGCAAATGCCTGCCTGTACTTCTACTTTGTATGGGAAAAATACGTTAAAAAACTATTAAAATTAAACATATTTACAATCATAAGAGCTCGCTTACCAATTGCATCGCTCGACGTTTGCCGAGCGCTGCGATGCGATCGCTTGAGCGCTACTATACTATCCATCTATTAGGAGACAGTTTGCAGCAAAACAAACTAAATTTTGCGTTTGATTAAATAAAAAAAAGTATTCGCTCGTATATGGTGTGCGTTACCGTTACAGTAGTTCATTGTACCACTTTTCAGCTCCCAATTGGCTCGCAGTCGGACTCTTTTCCGTTCGTTCGCTTATCTGCCTATGCTTTGTGTTCACTGTTATTACAGCCCGATATCGACCAGTTTTATATAAACCATAAAAAACATTACCATATTGTTTTGAAAGCAATTTTTTCCAGTCATAAAAAGTCCGCACACACACACGTAAGTGCCATATTCTTTGGTAATTAATTTTCAAAAAGCCCGCACGCATAGCAATCATTTGCATAAGTGGTGCGCGCGCTCGCATTTTGGGATACCGTTCATACGGTGTGCCCTTCAGACAGCTGTAAGCCTACGCGTTCATAACTGAGTGCTTACTCGTTGAGCCTATCGTTTTGAACTGTAAAAAATATAAGCCGGAATAACATTTTGCAGTTTCCTCGTTTGAGCGACTAAACAGTGTTCACGAGTGACCGAAATATCAATAGCGCTCGTCTATTGCTTCCCAAGCAATGCGGACGAGAGTCGCGTTTTGGGAGAGTTTTCGCTGTTGTGCTCTCGCACTGTAAGCTATTTTTGAAAGTTTATTTAATCCTTTAGTGTTATTAAATTCGTATTAACATGTTATTAACATTTTTTCTGTATTTCGTGATAAAGTAAAAGTAATAATAATAAAAAATTAATGATTGTTGCAGTAATGCATTAATGAATATTTTAGCGAAAGTTTTTTTTTAAAATTTTCATAAAGACTTCGAATACGGCGTTCATATGTTTTCTTACGCATATATAATGAGTTAATTTGGCAAAAATGCTGTTTCGATCAATTCTAGCCCAAACGTTTTTGTTGCTGTTATAATTAATTAAATGAATTGCACGCGTATGACAGCGGACTAACTTGGTATTCAAATTAATCTTCATCGCCAGCCATTCAATACAGCATTGAATAGAGTGTGCTTTTGTGAACACTCGGTTTGACACCTAATGATACATCATCTCCATTATTATAATTCAATATAGATATTCGGCTGCGACTCGACTCGCTTTGTCTCTGATGATGAATCCACTGGACTGAGGTATTCATTCTCCATTAACGTTTCTTTCAGCGCGTCTATGCTTGAAAAATGTTTGTTCGCGCCTAATGATCGTCATCTCGGGTTTCTTTCTTTCGTTTCTCACACGAAGCCAGTGAGCGCTAAATTATTCACTTTTGCCACACAAACGAGTTGCGTCTTATTTTGGGACCGTTGATGATCTCTTTTTACTACTTATACTTACTTACTCTTCAGTCGTATTGTGTTTTGTATAATGTTTTTTGATTGTATTGATGTGCGCAGGAGTTTGTTTGCTTACAGGCATTATTGGCAAAAAAATTGTTCGCACCGTTGCGTACACTCGAAAAACTTACCCAATTTTAGTTTCGATGTCTCTGCATATAAAGTCAACAAATATTGATATTTGTATTTATAATTATAGATATTGCTGATCGCATCAAAGTTTGTTTTTACCTACTTTTTCTAATTGATTTCTATTTCTATCTCGTAGTCTGTAAACGATAAAACAAAGTCATCGCGTCCACCGTTTATATTAGATATTCATTTCTTGGTTGAGGTCTAAAGTTTTGTCAAATAGAGAAATGTAAGTGAATTTTTTTTTCTTTATTCAAATATTTGTTTTATTTCAAAAATTTATTACTGGCACACTATATATTTGTGATTATATTAAATTTATATTTAGCAAAATTAATTTTTAAAAAAATTAATTAATATTTTGATGTTTAAAATTTTTTCGATTTTAAATAATTTAATCATTTATTTTTCTATAATTAATTTATTATACATTAAATAATAGCTATCAAATGTACTCTTAAATATCGGTAAATTTTTGTCAATAATGCCAAAAATAGTCTGTGAATTGTTATCCTTATTTGAAAAACTGTGGATTACATTTTCCCATATTTTTTCTTTACTTTTAAGACAACTATCACTTTCCTCATCACTTTCCTTAATCACTTTTTCATCTTTTTAAAGCTAACAAATAGAATTTATTTGTTGAAGGTTTCCAACATAAGCATTGCAAAGGTTTTTAAAGGATAGCCATTAAGCGTTCCCTGTACTTATGTGCTGAGATCATAATCTATACAATTAAAATATTTTCTATTTAATTAATAAATAAATAATAAATATGAATGCTTAAAATCCAATAAAAGCTTTATAATGTGTGATTAATATAATAATTACAACTTATTTAAAGCTTATTTAAGATTTTGAATAAAAATTTATTTTTCATATGAAATATGGGCATAAATTAATTATTCAATTAAAATTTACTACTTTTAAAAAATAATATATGAAAAAAATATAATTTAAATCTGCGTCAGATTAATTGATTTTCAGCTGTGCTAAATTACTTGTTATTTCTAAATTTGTTGCTCAATTTTTACTATTTTCAAATAGTAATTTTCAACTATATATAATTACTATATATCTAATTAATGGAGTAATCAATCCTTTTCATTAAACAATTCTTGTATTTAATAAAAAAATTTGTGTTTAAAAATTAAAATTATTTTTACTGGTTATTTGAAATAACATAAATTTTTAATAAAATAAGCTATTTATTCAAATGAAACCAAATTTATTCTCACGATTATTTTCAAAGATATACTGTTTTCCTCAAAAGTGTCAAAAAGAGATTTGTAATACATTAGTATTCACTATTTGAAAAACACATTTAACCAAAATTTTGTAATTATCGAAACTCAACTTATATCGAATGCATTACGCGTGCAATAATGAGTGATAAACTCTGTATTAAATTTTGAAATAAGAAATAATTTGAATAATTAAAAGTTGTGGGAAAGTTTGGAAAATTTCGACTATGTTTTTAAATAAATATTATGTATGTATTCATTGCATACATAATTACATGTATTGTACAATAGGCTGTATTTTCTGTGCAATATAGATGATCATCAGGTGTACGGCATTAATTCGACAGCCTTGAAAAAATTGCATGTCTTATTCATATTATCTGCGTTCACGTTAGATGACAATAATATTTAAAAATCAATTTTCATTGGAATTTTCATTTATTATAACTTTAGTCTCGAAGAATAATGAAAGGTTATATCTAGTGTTGCCATCATTAAGAATTATGATTCCATGAAATTTAATAATTATATGGCAATATTTTCATTTTGATTCAACTTTAAGTTATTTGAATTAAATAGATTGTATTTTATAAAATAATAATTACCCCCCAATTTATTGAATTTTTAATTTCTGTAATTAAAAATTTAGCGATTTTAATTTTGAAATCAATAGAGTGAACCACTTTTGATACCTAATTTTTCTGGTTTTGACTTTCAAATGCATTATGGATTTGAGATGTCTATCGGTCTGTACCCCTTTGATAGAAGAGAGAAAAAGGTAAGTGACCATCAAAATTGTACCCATTTTAACTAACTTTTTTGATAATCTTTAAGTTGGAATATAAGACTATAATAATTTGACTAAACTGTGAAATTTATTTCTATTGTTGAAAAGTTATAATTTAAAATTTAGAACATATTTGGTGCTATTAAGCAAACATTACTATAGCATGCAAAATCCACTCAATATAATAGTCATTCTTATTTCTGTATTTCTTAATTCTGAAAATAAGATTAATTAATTGACAACCAAATAGAATTTTTTTTAATGATTAATGTTTTTTATTATTTGAAAAATAATAAATGTCAAAATGTAGTTTTATCGAACATATTATATATTTTAAATTACAAATCACAGAACGAGTCGGCGAATTGAGAAATTCAGAATTTCTTACGATTTCTTTAATTTCTTGAATGTTGTCATCACTAGTTTCTTATAATGCATGTATCATAACTGTCTACTGTAAAAGGGAAAGTATTGATCATTCTTTCAATATTATTAAGCCTGTATCACATGTCATATTTTTCAACAAAATTTGCAATTGGATTACCCTCTGTCTGGAGTGGAGACCAAATTTGATTGATAGCAAAGTTTGCAATGATAAAGTTAAAAAAATTGTAGTTATGATTATAATAAATTTTTACTCATTATACGGAAAATAGCGCTACTTGTCTGTGAGCTAACTTTACTTCTAAATATATTTTTGAAATACAGAATTTATACTTTTAACTGATTTTACTATTATATTATGAATTGCTTTTCTTAAAAGAAAATATTCTAATAATTTAAGTTAACATTTTACTCGTTAGCTTCGACTGAAATAAATTCTTGCAAATCATCATAAATTGCAGTTATATATCATATAACTTACAGATAACAATATTTATCATTATATTTTACTAAAGTTAGAAGTATTAAGATTTAAATTATCATAAATTTTATAAAATTTCATTGATATTTATTCTCTAATAGTGAATATTTAATAGTTATCTATGGTTAAAAATATCTATTAAAATTAAATACATAATAGATTTAATCTATTTTTGATTACTAAATGCTAGTCTTGATAATCTTTTACAATTTACATAAACTGTTATTTTCAGTATATCAAGCATAATAAATGTGTATATGCATGAATTATTTTAGTTGTTTGTACGCAATTCACGCAATCCACAACTTTTATGATTTTGTATTTCAAATATGCTCTCATTGATTCATTTTTATAACTTTTATATTTTTGTCTATAGTCTCAAATACATATCCTTATAATAATACATTAGCTTAATTTAAATATAAGCCAATTTAACACCAGTTTCAGTAATATATTATTAATAAATATTAAGGACATAAAAGATCTTTATTTAAATTTTACAAATAATTTAAAATACAAATATGTTTATCTTAAGTTAAATATATTATTTTCATGAAATCAATTTTTTATAAACAGCAAAATATTTTTAAAATTAAGTTATTATATACTTAAATTGGAATGAATGTAATAACTTGAATGTATCGCAATTATTGCAAAAACAATAAAGTAAATACATTTCATTTACATTATAGAAAGTAATATATAAGATTAAGTTAAGCCTCACTGTTAATACAAAATTATTCTCTAAAATGTTTTCAAGCATAATAAGAGTGTAACTAATTTTTAGTACTAAATTATATATTGAGATTTAGTTCACTTATTAATTACTCTTTAAAATTTAAGTTTGCTCAACGAACTAATGCATGTAACAGTATTTTAATTATAATACAAAAAAAATTTTCTAAATAATAATCCTTATATGCACTATAATTATTGCTTATATAATATAAGTTATATTATATGTAAACCTATAAAGTGTTATCAATTGTATTTAGTAATGTAAATTTCAAGGGAAAAGTATATATGAAATGAAAATTGCAGTGAAATTTTTGAAAGTGAAGTGAAATTTTTATGAAATATTGAAATATTTAAAAATATTTAATAAAAATAATTATTTGAAACACATACACAACCCAAGCAAATAGACAACATAAATTCGATTTTAAAATGTTAAAAATTCTAAAGGATGGTATAAAACCTCCAAATCTGCAATCGGGCACCTCTTGGAGCCATAAATGGGCACAAATGCATTATAAATTAACTTTTTGGTCATTTTTTCATTATAATGTTCATTCAAATTTTTACTAAATAGCTTTATTTACTATTAATATAACAATTTAAATTTATTAATGAAAGTTTTTACATATTTACAAATAAGTTTTAAAACAATTGTGATTACAGATGCTCTAACTTCTGAGCATATAAACATATAGAATATATATATATTACAATTTATTAAAAACATGTATATATAAAATATAAGTCAGTCATTTATTAAAAGTATAAAACTATTTATTATACTATTATTTGGTTTATTATTATATTATAAAAAAATAATAAAACTATTTATTCAAATGTATTACGTTTTTGTATATTTTGTATAATATAGTGCTATTAATTCATTATTTATTTATATTCTCTATTTTATTCTAATTCTATTTATGATTTAAGAGTTTATGGTATCCAATAGTGATGAACTTATTCAATAAAGTTATGACTCTGTTATATCAGATTATAAATTTTTTTTTGTTTAATTTTTTGTTGATTTAAATATAAAGAGAACGAAATATGTTTCAGTTTAAAATTGAGTGTATATATACTATTGTATCTGCGAATAAACATGTGTTGCTCCTAAAAAATGTAATATCGTTATATCGTTATATAAGTACACACATAAATATAAGAATTGATTTATTTGTTTCAGACCGTATATGTCGCGCATAGCACTGATTCTTTGACATAATCCTATTATTCAAATTTATAAATTTTCCATTTAAATAAGACTTTTTATTTAATATAAAAAGTTTAATAGATAAATAAAGTAAATGGAAATATAATGCATGATGAATTCACTTCGATGTGTAGCAATAGTTTTCTTCTTTTGAGTTTTGACTGATTTGGAATTATAATAACATAAGATAACATAAGATGTTATTTGAGAAATCGTTTCGATTCGCGCTTTAATTTTGCTAATTTAGTGCAAAAAAGTATTGTTCAATTTTTATATAATTTTAAATTTATAATTAGACCAATACTAACAATACTCAATTGATTTTAATGCGTATATATTGAATGGGTTAAAATATTACACATGACTCGACATGATTGAAACATTAAGATGACGGACGAAAAAAATGTTGAGACATTCGTGATATGCATATTTGAGCACGTGTACCATTTTTAGTTGAATTTGACTCTCACTAAAACATGCTCATAGACCTGTCCGTCCATCTGTCTGTTCCCCTTCTCTCTCGATAAAGAAAAAGTATCCAAAATGGTCAAAATTGTGGTGGATATTCCTTACCCATAACTGCTGCCATTTCCCTGTGCTGAGATCTGGTTATAAAAAAATTTAACTGTAAATATTTTCTTTATAAATTGTTCATAATTAGCCATAAATCTATCCTAATTTAAATTTTTAAAAACATAGAATTAGTAAATTTTTTACTCTAATCTGTCTTAAATCATAATTATCAAAGTTGTTTCAATTTATTATTTAAATAATGTTTTAAATAATTGGCTATTCTTTAGCTACCGCTCGCACTGTTGGTCTCTAATATAAAACAGTATCTCACGAATAACCATATAGTAATTTAAATATTTAAAAATTGTATTGTATAATCGCATGCATCACTAATACTGTGCTCTCACTAAATAATTAGAATTCGTTAATAATAGAAAATACTTTATTATACTTTTTGTGATTCAGAAAATACAAGTTTACATTTTTATCATAGAGAAGAATAACAAGTGATGACATAAGTGTTGGCTGTGATGAGCATATCATCAAATCAAACTAATAGCGAGCGCCTCAATCCATACCAACGCCTGCTATGACCAGATGGACCCATCGGAGCATATCGTCTCAAATATTTTTCAAATATCGCAAATTGTCATACTTGGCAACAATATTACTCTCCATATTCTTGATCGCAGCATATATTCGACAAAATGGAATGTGAGTTAATCCATGAATATTCTAACTTAAGTTAATGAATATTTAAAATGCCAGAAATAATGCAGACATCATCTCATTTGTATGTTCATTCATGTTTATCTCATAGTAACGAATACTCACGCTATAATTGGCTTCAGGGAAATCGTGAACTGCTCAGCGTTTACAATAGCGACGCAGGAGTGGACAAACCGAATGGCACTCATCCTTCATCAGAGATCGATCCAACAAAGAGCGTCACCTCAAGCCCAGCGTCGGCCAAATGCAGCCCCAAATCCAACATAGTGTTCATAAAGACCCATAAGTGCGCGTCTTCGACAGTGCAGAACATATTCATGCGCTACGGAGTGGCCAATCGAAAGGTGTTTGTGTTGCCCTCGACAGCCAACTATTTGGGACATCCGCTACCCTTTAACCGCTCAATGGTTCCCAATCCCAATCACTTTCATCACGAGTACAACATTCTCACACATCACTCGCGCCTCAATTACACCGAAATGAGTGAACTCATGCCGAACGACACGCTCTTCATTACAATACTTCGAAACCCTGTGGACCTCTTCGAGTCGATGTTTAATTACTATCGTTTGTACCGATTCTGGAATATAACTCTGGACTCGTTTAGCGGCGAAGAGTTCGACATTCCAGAGAAGGTGCGCAAAACGCGATACGTCGGCAAAATCGGCATCAATCAGATGATGTTCGACCTCGGCGTCAGTGCCGACGAGTTCATCCAACCCGACGTCATTCGCCAGTACGTCAACCATTTCGACTCCATCTTCGATCTCGTCATGCTCTCCGAGCGTATGGACGAGTCATTAGTGCTGCTCAAACACCTGCTGTGCTGGTCTACTGACGATGTGGTCGTCTTCAAGGTTTGATTGCTTTCTATGCCATTACAGCAATTAAATTGGCTTTTAATAAATAGTCAATATCTGTACACACAGTTGAACGCTCGCGAGAGCAGCTCTAAGAGTAATCTGACGGAAGCGGTGAGATCTCAATTGGCGACTCTTAATTGGGCCGATAGTCAGCTATACAAACATTTCAAACGAAAATTTGCGTTCATTGTGAGCGCTTTCGGCGAAGAGAGGATGAAAGAGGAAGTGAACGAATTGCGCGAACGGACGAAGCAGTGGTTTGATTACTGCGTGAGCGACAATCGAAGCGCCGCTAATATGACCGCCAAGAATACGGTGGCCATCGTTCGGCACATTAATAAGCAGCGAAACAACTCGACGTGTTGGCTGATGACCGCTCAGGAAATGGATTTCACCAAATACTTGCGCATTCGTCAGATGCGCGAGTTTCCCGGTTCGGTGTTCACCCCGACGGTCGCGCCCGTGCGCAGCAAAAAGCGTGTCTCACCCAAACTCCAACAGCATCTTAAGCGAGAACTACTCAGAATCAATCCTCAATACGCTGGACTTTGGTGTAAAAAATGCGTTCAGAGTAAAGCTGTCTAACAAGTGATATGTGTCGGAATTTTTCAGCGAATTATTGCAAACACTTTTGTATAGAATAGGCGTTCTGTCATTACATTATTAATTACTATGATTTGATACATCAGTTAAAAAACGACTCTTTGAGCTTAACTCACGATTGAAGATTGTTTTTGTGGAATTAATTGCTAGTAAAACTTTGAAGATCACAATTAAGTTGTATTCAGCTTATGTAAAATTTAAATTTAAATTATTTTTATAAAATCATTTACAATTGAAAAGTGAGTTTCAGCATAGCTTAAAGTTTTGGTCTAAATTAACATAACTAGTTTAATAAATGTCATTGCGTTCAAATTGAACTAATTATTTACATTTAGTCATAATTTTTAATTGACGAGTCAGTAGATTTTTAAAGATAATTATTAATTGAGGAAATCTTTTCATATGTTATTTTATACTGAGAATAAATACAATGATTGGATTATATTAAACATTTATTTTATCAATTTGGTCTAAAACTTTATGGATCACAGTTCCTGTATTCAAGCTAATGATTTTGTATGAGTTAGAATTTATTACTTGTAAAACAAATATATTGAAAAACAACTTTTAAACTAAATTTTAAGCAAATTTTATATTTAATTTTAAATACACAAATTTATATGGCAATAAATATTAGTTATTCTTCTCGAACTTGAAATTGGATTAAAAATAAAAATATATTAAATTATTTCAATGATTTAATATTGTTGTTTCATACAAAAATAGTAAATTTTAAAAATTACATTTATGCAACTTTGATAACTCAGAAGTAATTTAAAAATAAAGAATTTATAGACAAATATATTTGAGAAATCTTAGAAATATAGTAGTCGTTAATTATTGTTAAGTAGATTATTATAAATGTTTTGCTGCTATTGTGAAATTAGTGATACATAATATAAAATAAATATAAGTATCTTATTTTATTTTTTATTTTATATATTTAATTTAAATTATTGTAAGATCTGATATAAATCTAATTATTTATGTAAAATTTATTGAAATTATTTATTAATTTTAGTAAACGAATTATTATTCATAAAGAATTTGTTTACAAATTGCATTTTTTTCAATAACTAGCAATAGAAAAATAAATTAATTTGGATTTAAATACTAGATCTCACAGATGTCACACTTGGTTTAATTTTAAAGCTTTCAGAAATGAATAGGCCTTTACAAGACAGTCTATTTCTGTTAATGTTTATATAATTAAATATATCTACTAATATTAGTAATATTTAAATTTTAGCTATAATTAAACTTGTCTATATAAGTCTGATTGTTTAGACTCAATATTTTGGCTTAAAATATAGTAATTAAACTTTTCAAAACTAATTTATTTAATTAAATTTGATAAAACATTGTCTGTAAGAATAAAACTTTTATAATGTAAAGTACATTACATTACCATTATATTGTAAGTAAGTAATAAAAAGTATAGT
>JAQIYA010001496.1:0-12656 GCA_034699355.1 Microtritia minima | reverse complement strand
GCGGGACTATTCTGCTGGTCGGCGGCGTCAACTTCGATATCGAGAACACCGAAGCCGATGAGCCAATGGAATTGGGATAGTGTTGACTATATTAGCGGCGATAATGTGAATGTAAATTAAATTTTAATTTTAAATCTCAATTTTCTCTCTCATTAATTAAAATAAATATAGTTTTTATAAAGTGAAGTCAATATTTGTATAAAATAACTTTTAATATAAAATTTTGTGAGTTTGGTTTTGTGGTCTAAGTTTGTCACTTATTCTCGGTCTGAATCCGACTGACCAGTCGTCCAGTCGTCGATTTGATTGTCCAGTTTTTAATTTTGGCTTTTTATTTCAATTATGCATTATTGTATATTTACTCTATATTTGTGTATTGTTTTTATTGTATTGTATAAATTAAGGCATGTTTAAAAATATTTATTAATTGCGAACAAAAGCTGTTGTAATTGACAAAATAAAAATAAGAATTAAAAATTAGTTCGCGCATAGTTTTACATAAGATATTATAGAATATTTCTATTTTAATAGTGCATAATTATTAAAACGAAATGAAATTACAAATGAAAATCAAGTGAGAATAAAAATGCTGTAAATGAAAAAAAGTATATTTTAAAAATAGCAAAATATTCGTAAATTTCAATCAAAGAAAAAATATATAATAATATATATGTATTTATCTCTATCTCGACATCAATAGCTTAAAAATAATTTAAAATAATTGAAATAACAAAAAACAAATCGCGCAACAATTGCGCACGCATTCACATATAATTGTCGCTCTTCTCGTCATAATATCCCAGCGAATTGGTGGGCACCGCCTGCTGCTGGTATCGACACGCCTCCACCAGATTTGGGTACTGACACGCGGGAATGGTGTCGTCGAAGAACAGACCGCCGGGACACTTCCGCGTCCAATGATTAAATCCAGATTCGGTGGCCTCGCATATGTGGTAGAATCGACAGTCGCTCGGGTCGGCCCAGTATCCCGGCCGACAACACTCGAACTCTAAATAAATATATATAATACAGTTTTGACTTAATTTCTTAAAAATGATTTTTTAAAAAGCAAAAAAAAAACTATGAACAATAGGCTTATGCTTAAGAAACACTTAATTAAAAATTCATTTATTTATACTCACCGCTAACGTGAAGAAGGTATACTTTTCCAATCAAGATATGCGGTGTTATGTGGCAGTGAGTGAGCCAAACGCCGGGATTGTTGGCGATGAAGCGGATCGCAGTCCATCCACTATATCCGGGATCCACTTCAGTGCCATTCTCTCGAGTCGTGTTATCAAACAGTATGATCACATCGCCAAACCTGTAGTAATGGTTTTTGATGTTGCAATCGATGATCTGTCGATCGCGTTCCTCGCAGAACCGGTCGGAGCCGTGCGCGACCTCGTAGAAGGTGGTGCCGTGTTGGTGCCACGGGTGCTGAAGCGAGAAACCGGGAACGATGTCCTTGTTCTGGAAGATGATCTCAACCGCTTGGCCCACTTTGACGTAATAGATCGACTCGTATATATGGAAGTCCTTATTCTCGTAGAACTGTTTCAAATAGTTTACGGGCGGAAAGACAAACGTTTCGTTGTTAACCGTAAACCGGTTGGCGGTGATGTTGAACTCGTGCTCTATTATGATCTTTTTGTCCACTTTCTTCGGACACGGATACACGAGTGGCTGAAACGCCAGCTTAGTGGACGGCCGAAGCTGGTTGAGGACCCAGAGGTTGAAAGCACTCCTCGCTGTGGTGCTGTTTCGCAGTTGTGTTCGCAGCGGTGTCGGATCGGGCGCGCCCTTGTAGTGGAGAATGATTACGCCGTTATCCGGTCCGCCGTTTATCAGTTTGCACTGTATTATATAGTTGTCAATCGGCTGATTCATGGTCACCAAAGCAGAGTAGCGCTGAAGAATGTTGACCTGTAGGTAATCGGTGCACACCGGGTTGGTTATAGTGCCGTCGGTTTCGATTATGGTCAAAGTGTGGTTGCTGATGGTGCAGTTGCCACCCGAGTCGTCGGTCATCGCTAGGAATCGGAAGCGATAGGTTTTGTGCTGCTCGACGGTGTACACCAGGTATCCCTTATCCTTCTCCGGATGCAAATAGTTGTCCACATGCTCTTGGAATTGATTCCACACTCCGTACGAGCGGCCGTTCATGTTTACACTGCTGGCCGGCGGCAGAGCCGGTATTTCGGTGAAGAGTGTGTCGATGTTGATGTGCCAGCACTGGCTGAACATCACCGGAAACTCGTCGCAGTAGTCGTACTCGGGATATCGGGCCAGTATCTGCTTGTCCTCTATAATGAGCATTCCCTGAAGCCATATGATGTCGAGCCGCTGGTGGGCATGATAGGCGAACGTGCCGTGTTGGCCGTTGACGTCGATTCGGTACAGATACCAACAGCCGGGCTGTATCGGCTGCTGAGTGACATTCCCGACGCCGTCCGCGTTCTTCGAGGTTCGCTGAAGAATGCCGTGCCAGTGGATCGCAATCCCGTGGTCGAGATGGTTGGACACGTTCACGCAGAGCGTGTCGGTCGGCACCAGACGAATGGTCGGTCCCGGATATTTGCCGTTTATGTGAATTGTGCCGTTCTGTATGTAATTGTCGGGCGCGGAGCAGCCGTATGTGATCTCGAAGTCGTACCATTTGGTGCACGCTTTCTCTTTCTCTTTCATTTTCTCTTTCTTGGCGGTCGACAGACCGGTCAGTGTGAGAAGAAATACTACGCTCCAGAGAAGCGCCATAGACTTTGATGCTAAGACTTTACTGCGGTAACGAACGGGTCTCTAATTTATAAACTTTGTTGTGTGAAGACCCGACTATTTTAATTTTGCTTTTATAGCTTATATAAAGAATGAACAGTGTTTACAATTCTGTTATGATAGCAAAAAAATATTGTCAATATTTGGTATTTTTTGATTAAAATAAAGTCCAAAATTTCTGTTAAATAGAAAATTTACTAAATATAAATTATTATTTTAGTATTAAGTTATAGTAAAAAATAATTTAAATTGAATAAAATGATGCGTTTTAAGTGATTCTTCAGTAAAATTATGCCATTTGTCAGCAAATATTTTTTTATATAGATTTAATGAACCGAAAACTTCAATACAAACAATCGGTGATTACTTAACGAGATTTTTTTTTGCTTATAATTTTATCATTTAAAATTTTTCGTAATCAGGATTCATAACAATTGATTCATTCCCGCATTCCTTACCAATTATATCAATTTATATTTATATTTATATTGTCATGTATTGCTGTCATTTATTAATAAAAATGCAAGAATTATTAATTTGATGACCAACTATTAAATTTTAAAATTATTAATCAAAACCTTTTATAACTTACAGCATATAAAATTCACAATTTAATAATTAGTAAAAATTATTATAATCTAAATTAGGGTAAACACAAAAAATGTATTATAAATATTAAGTATAAATTAAAAAATAAATCAATGTCTGTTAATTTCTCGGTTTCACGGTTTAACTTCAAATATAAACTTAAAATAATAGATATTTTATAGCAGTTAAATTAAACATTTAAATACAATTAAACTTTTATAACTTACAAAATTTAAAATTCCCAAATTCTTTGATTTAATTCGATGTCTATGCGAGACACCCGACTGTTAACTTTCAATTTTTATCATCACTGCTTTATTGTTGAGCCAAACGGTTTAATGGCAGCAATTAATTTTAGAGGCAATTTTTAATGTTTTTTTTAAACAAAATTTTCAATGATAAAAATGATAAACAAATCTAATGTACATCTAGTGTTAGATTAATTTATTCTCTCTCTCTCTCTCTCTCTCTCTCTCTTCACTAAAAAAATGCCATTATATTCCTGTCACCAAATTAAATAAAACAAAGTAATTATTTAAATTATTTATAATGAAAACAATTTGAAATAAAAACAATATTCAAGCTGTAATAACAAAATCATTCAAATAATAAAATTAAAATACTTTGTAAACATTAAATAAAACTTTTATGCTTGAATAATGATATTGACTGGTATTTCATTACAACAATTTTTCGAGCAGAGGTAAAATAAAATAACACTAAATATACCATAGAATTGTTTATTATTTATAATTGAATTTTTTTTTAAAAATGTAAACAAATATTATGATAACATTTTTAAATGCAATTTGTAATATCTGTTGTTCATATCATTGACAAGAAAAATACAAATTTACTAAAAATTTATTCAAACAAATTTAAAATTGTGCAAATTCGCAAATTTTCATTGTTTACAAATTATAATTCATAATTTATAACCCCGTACTTGTCTGTAATGTAAATTTAAATAAATAACCCTTCCTTAGCCATTATTTATCGTATATATCATTATATATTATATGCCTATACATATGCTAACTTGAAGTGAAGTTAAATTATACTCATTTCAAATCATTTCGATTCTCATTTCAGTTTCAGCATATTTTTATTTTCTTGTTGTTAACCATAGGGTTGAAGCAAAATATTTCGCAAACGAGTGAAAAGAAAAGCTTTTTGTCAATTAAAACAAAATATGAGATTATTGAAAAGAGAGCATAATAAGGAAATGCATAGTGACATACTATTTATAATTATTTTCAAAAAATGTGGAGTTTAAAAGATAATTTATAGTTGAAAACAATAGTTGATAGATAGTGTAGACGGCTTACTATTTAATGATATGCTTCGTTGTGAAATTGCATGCATTAATATTATCTATTTGTAAAAAAATGAACATCATTTTTAATAATTGAAATTTCATGATATTTGGTTATAGTGAACGCTTCGATATAGTGAACGAATTTGTCGGTCTTTAAGAGAGTTCACTTTAACGAACTTTTACTGTATATCGTCCTTTTTGTACTGTTTATATTAATACAAATGTAATTTTTATATTTTTTATATCTATACGAAAAAAAAATACTTTACATTACAGATATAACAAATCGAAATCCTATTCTTAAAAATTTTAGATTAATCAGTAGTGATTAGTTAACATTTCATTGTAGCAAATTGTTTGCTGACATATTAGCTGTAATTAAATAAATCTAAAATCTATATCAAACAGTGATAAAAACAATTGATCTGTTTTACTCGTGCTTAAACGAAATGAATGATTAAATATGGATTAGCGTCCAACTTATTTAAGGTGCAAAATAGCGCCTCACGATAACAAGGCCTCTATTTAGTCTGTATAATAAAAGGGTTAATCTGATCGTATAACTAGTGATTTCACATTTTTTGGCTTAACTAAAAATTTACACCGAATATCGCGAATAGAGATGAACAGACTTAGACTTTTTATATTTTTAATTATTAAAATAAAGTATTTATTAGACAGTTAAATATAAAATGATTACAGACAGTGCGCGATCGTCGCAAACAAACTTTGATAAGACTTAGACTTTGTAGACTTTCGTGAATTACGCCAATCATGTTTAGGGACAATTTTCTTCCACTTGTTATCCAAATGTTATGTCCACCAAAATGGGACACATTTTTTTTGGCGCCAAAGATGTGTTTTAAATTGAACATGTTGACCAAAATTGGTTTCCGTGTGCTTGTTTAGACTATAGTCGTGAGACTTTAGACTATAAGCCTGAAAGTCTCGAGACTAGAGTATTTCATTTTTGCAGAGTTTCAAAGTATATAACATTTGATGCTTTTATGCCATCTCTAATCACGCATATAACAGATGATTTTTAAAAAATTGACGCATGAATTAAGAAAATCCAAATATAGCCTAAAATTTTAAGTTTAATTTCACAATTTTTTTTATAACGATCTCCAACACAATTCTAGGGTATTCTAGGGTACTATTCTAGGGTCTATGTATTGCGCAAATATTAATAATACATATGCATATATATTATACTATATACTGTTTATCAAACATTAAATCTATTTAATACCATTAGACTTGTTTGCGAAATCTAACCAATAATTGCCAAATAAATAATAATTATATAGTTGTTACTAAAAAAAAACATTATCCAAATTGTATTAATTCTCTTAAAAACATATTCTTAATCTGAATTATAATTTGAAACATTCAATTATTGAAGCATTACGTTTTGCTGAAGTTTTAAAAATTTGTTGTTTAATGTTTTTTTAAATATATTATAACATATTATATAATAAATTTAATGTTTTAAAAAGATGACACAATAATTAAACAGGTATTAGATATTAGAAATGGAAATATTTTCGTTACCATGTTATACATTAAGACATTAAGATATTAAGTGCCGCTAAACTGCTGATCTTTCGATTGCGAAAACTTGACATTGACATTGAGAGAGAGAGAGAGAGAGAGAGAGAAATAGCAATCATATCAATCGAGACGAGCTGTTGGCACAAACACGGCCACTATATTGTGGAGATAGAGAGAGAGGAGACATCATTAAATCAATGCGCAGCCCTTTTGAGATATTTATATTTTTAAAAAAAGGTTATAAAGAATAAACATTTCGCAAATTTAAAAATATATGAGCAATACTTTAAAAGCAAAAAACAAAGTACAATAAAAATTGAATACATTAAGATATTATTGTTGACACTATGTTACAAATTTTGTGTAAATTTAGTGTTTGATTAGCTTAATGTTTGTCGTCTGTCTGTGTCAAAATTACAGATAAGAAATTATAATTATTTAAATACTGATACAAATTCTTTTAGTTTAATAATTGAGTTAAAAATCTAATATTTATTCTCATTCTGATTAAACTTAAATTAAATTTATAGTAAATATTAATTTTTATACTTTAAATGATAACTTATATATAACTTATGATAATCTGTGTCTGCATTAAAATTTAAATCAATTTTATAATACATTATCAATTATCATATATGGATTTAGATTTTAGTGCTGAAGAATATGATAGCATTAAATTGAATTGAATCGCAGATTACAATGTAATAAATTGTATAAAAAAAAATTGACGCACAACTCATTTATCGAGTGATTAAAAAATCTTTCACATACTCTGATTAGAAAAAAAACCCTTAATATACTAATACAGGACTCTCGCCTCTGTCTTGCTTTATAACAACGATAATCAATAAAAAAATAGTCGGGTCGTCACACAAAAACGTATATAAATACGGTTTGCCGTTCGTCACATCAGCAACCAATTAGCAGAGCAGAGCCGGTGTTTAGCAAATCAATGGCACTTCTGTGGAGCGTTTTCTTACTGATAGCGCTGGCCGGCGCGTCCACCGCGTATGGCGACGGCGACAACGGCGACGGCGTCAATGTCAAGCCGTGCACCAGATGGTACGACTTCGATATAACCTACGGCGTGGCCAATCCGGACAATTACCCGCAGAACGGCACTATTCTCATAAACGGCAAATATCCGGGACCGACCATTCGTGTCGTGCCGACCGACACGCTCTGCGTGAAGGTCACCAACAATCTCGACCACGGCTTTGTGATCCACTGGCACGGCATTCTTCAGCGAACCTCGAAGAACGCGGACGGCGTCGGAAATGTCACTCAGCAGCCGATAGAACCCGGCGATTCGTATCTGTACCGGATCGACATCAACGGCCAACACGGCACGTACGCCTATCACGCCCACCAGCGGCTCGACATCCTATGGGTTCAGGGAGTGTTCATTATAGAGGACAAGCAGATACTGGCCGGTCATCGCGCGTACGACTATGACGAAGAGTTTACGGTGATGTTCAGCCAGTGCTGGCACACCAACATCAACACACTCCTCGGCGAAATACCGGCTCTGCCGACGGCCAGCAGTGTCCTGATTAACGGCCGCTCGTATGGCAATTGGAGCGCAACACCAGACGATGTCGATGATGATGATGACGACTACGATAAGGGATACGTGGTGTTCAACGTTAAACAGCACCGAACCTATCGTTTCCGATTCATTGCCATCACCGACGACTCGGGTGGCAACTGCACGATCAGCGGCCACAATCTGACCATCATTGAAACGGACGGCACGATAACCAATCCCGTGCCGACCGATCACCTCCAGGTCAACATTATTCAGCGCTACTCGATTCTGTTGCGCACAAACCAGTCGATCGGCAATTACATAATCCGCTGCGCGCTCATCAACGGCGGGCCGGCCAACGGGGTGGCCATTCTCCACTACGAGGGCGCGCCCGACCCGACTCCGCTGCGGACCGTGCCGCTCAACCAGGTCAGCACTCCGGCGTCCGAGTTCGACCTCTGGGTGCTCGAACAGCTTCGGCCCTCCACTATACTACCCTTTCAGCCGCTGGTCTATGATATTCCGAAGAAAGTGGACAAAACGATCATAATAGAGCACGAGTTCAATATCACCGCTAACAGGTTTACGGTTAACAACGAAACGTTTATCTTTCCGCCCGAAAACTATTTGAAACAGTTCTACGAGAACGAGGACTTTCATATATACGAGTCGATCCAATACGCGAAAGTGGGCCAAACGGTTGAGATCATCTTCCAGAACAAGGACATCGTCCCTGGTTTCTCGCTTCAGCACCCGTGGCACCAACACGGCACCACCTTCTACGAGGTGGCGCACGGCTCGGACCGGTTCGACGAGGAAACAGATCGAGAGCTCATCAATAGCAACATCAGAAACCATTTCGTCAGGTTTGGCGATGTGATCATACTGTTCGTCAACACGACTCTTGTAAATGGCACTGAATTGGATCCCGGATATAGTGGTTGGACTGCGATCCGCTTCATCGCCAACAATCCCGGCGTTTGGCTCACTCACTGTCACATAACACCGCATCTCTTGATTGGAAAAGTATACCTTCTTCACGTTAGCAGTGAGTATCGATAAATGCATTTATGATAAGCAATGGTTATAAAATGAGTTTATTGTTTAAGTATAAGCTTATTGTTTATAGCTTTTTGCTTAAATCTTTTTTATTTAAAACTCGAGTGAAAAGACGAATATAATTATTTGTTTCATTTAAATTTAACTCCAGATTTCGAGTGCTCGAAGGCGGGATACTTTGCGGACCCAAGCGATTGTCGATATTTCTACCATTGCGTCGCTGACCAGTGGGGCGGATTCCAGAAACCAGAACGCGCCATCTGTCCGAGCGGTCTCTTCTTCGACGACACCATTCCCGCGTGTCAGTACCCAAATCTGGTGAAGGCGTGCCGATACCAGCAGCAGGCGGTTCCCAAGAATCCGCAGGGAATAGATTGGTAATTCATATGATGATGTTATTGAAATTGAATTTAGAAAAATTTGTAGAAACTTTATCTGCATATTTGTGTGGTATTGCTTTTGTTAGTATTTTAATTATTATTATTATTGTTTTTTGGACTATAAATGTTGAGTTAGTGATATGCAAAAAAACATGCTCTGTTACTAAATTATAACTTTAATTACGAATAATGCATTTAAATGCGAAAGATTTTGTTCATTCAAATATTTACTTGTATTTTAGTTTTTAAAAAAATTACAAACTGTTCGGTATTTACTTGTATTAATGAAATTGTTATATAAGTTGTTGTATTGTTTATATTAATTTTATACAATTATAACATCTAAAACAAAATTTAACAAAAAATTTGTCAATACATAAATATGCAATAAAATTTAGATTATGAACATTGACTTTTCTGAATGTATTTGTTTCCAAATTAAGTTAACACAAGATTAATATTGATATCATAATTTATTATTTTTTATGATTTTTCAACATTAACACAGAATATCAGCTATCAGTTGAGTGAATCGGATCTATAAATATCAATATATTCAAATTTAGATATAAATTAAAGAATTATAAAATTTAGTTATGTATAATTTAGAAATTGTTAACCATTGATGCCCTCTTCCCTAGACCTCCCTCAACGCTAGACCCCCCCCCCCCACAAGTCACGCGAAATTACTATACGTTTTAAACTGACCCGACAGTACAATAATTTATAATTTCTTGCAAAAGAAAAAGTTTGCCAATATTAGTATCGATTTAGATTAGAGAAAGCGATCATTTTCTGATTTAGGATGTAAATTAAATTATAGCTATGGGACCATCATTTTTGGTCAGCAAATGATTTTGAGAAAGAATAATTTCGGTCAGATGTAACAGTTTACCCGATTTGATAGAAATTTTTGCTTTTCAATTATATTTATATTAATATTAATACTTTTAGTTTCATCTCATAACTTGGTTTATATTGCATTATAAGCTGAAATTCTTAAAAATAAGCTGAATTGTTAGTCATTGTAATCAACAGGAAGTCAAATAATTTTTCAAAATTTCTTCAAATACTGATTATATTATTATCAAAAATTTGTTTGTTTGAGCAAATTTTTATCTGCTTTTATCAAACATAGCTATGAATTATTTATGATTTGTGACAAACACTTTATATGTCGAACTTTGTAATATTCAAGATTCAAATCGGCGAAACTTAAATATTAAATCACATTCCAATACAAATGATTATGAATTATGACTGAGATTTATTGAGATACACTCAAAGCTGGGTTTTATGTGATTTTGTGGACCTACGAATTTAATTTTTGAATTGACCGAAAAGGATCTCTCTATAATAAGTTGCCTAATAATATGGCACATCCTTTAGACTTCTATATTTTTTACAATGTTATATAACGAGTTAATCCAATCTTTACTCCATTGATATGCTTCTCTCAAATAACGTCTAACGTTAAGCGTCTCAGAGATAAGTTAACTGACGTTACATGTTATATATAAACTCATAATACGTGCTACACGTGTAGCTCATTATGAAATTGTTAAACTCTAAAGGTTTGGTTGACGATCACGACAACAGTCGAAGAGCTTTGTTATATAACTTTTATGTGATAAAAACATTGCAAGTATTCAATCACTAAATAGTATAATTTTCTATTTCTATCATAATATGCAAGTTTTTTTTGAAATTAATTTTTTAATTTATACACATTTGTTTGAATGTTTCATTTTTTGCAACAAAAACAAATGTATTTATTATGAGATTAATATTTTATTCATGTTTATTCAGTTAACTTTTGGTAATTGAATTAATTGTGCAAATCTTTATAATCGTCGATCATTATTGATTGAGTTTAGACTGTAGACGAGCGCTCATCTTATCCGCAATTGTGGTAATCGCGTAATTCCTGTGATATTTATTTTTAATCCCTAGGAATTAATAATTATTTTTGTCTGTTTGGCGCGATTGTCGTAAAAGATAACCAAAAATTATAAAAATAGGTTAAGTTCAACAGATTATTGTTTCCAAGTGTTACGTGTTTCAGATTCAGATGATAATCCGATTGAATAGTTAGCGCGCTCGCGATCGCCGCCAATAAGTTTACACAATTTATAAAATCTAATATTTAATTAAACTAATTTAAGAGTGGCTAAGATTACAATCACGGATATGTATAGATTATAATACTACACTCTCCTATGGCTTCGCCAGTAAGACATAATTTTTAAAAATTACATCTCTATCTCTCCCTCTCTCCATCTCCCTCTTACTCTTACTCTCTCCCTATCTTTTATTTTACTTTTCTTATTTAAAACTTCTATAAATTAAGGCTTAAAGTTTTTCAGCAATTAATTTTTCCTAATTGCTAACTAAATTTAAAAGACAATAAAAGCCATTTATAATTTAAATCAACAATTATAGAGGTAGAGATAATAAAATTCACGAGAAATTCAAATATAGTCATTTAATTTTTTGTCATAAAAAAATTATCTTAATATGGTTTAATAATTGTTATCTTTAAATCAGAATTAATCCCGAACTTCATTGTTCCACGAATATGTGCTAACGAATCATAAATAATAATCTTGTTATACTTTAATTTATTTATTTCAATAACACTTTCAATTATCCGTAATTTTGATGTCGACTTAACAACATAGAAATCAAATTGAATTGAATTGAATGAAATTGCTTTTGGTGTGTGAAATGTTGCGAGAAGGGTGACCAACCGTCCAGCATTTGAGCGTTCTGTCCATTGTCAAGGAGAGTACTAATCATGGACTATGGAGTGACCGGGATTTTCAAACTTTAAAATAATAAGTGAGAAGTTTTAGTTTTTATTTTAATTATACAGATAAATGCTATTGCATTTAATTAAAATAAAAAGCAGCAAAGCTTTTCCAACTGAGATGTTTTAATTTTATTTAAATTATAACATTTATACTTTAGCTAAAGTAAGCAAGAAGTTTGAATCAATGAAATTTAAAATAATTGAAATTTTTAAATGTGTTATTAAATCATTAAACATTAATTATATAAAGAATCAATATTTGGTGGAATAACTTGAAATAAAAAAAATGAATTTTTAAGAACTATTGAAATATTCAAAAATTTTCTTTTAAATCAAATGATAAAATCATAATCATTGAAAAATTTATGGAAATATCAATATTTTATGATTTTTATTTTAATTGTACTAAATTTAATTCGCTTAAGATCTGTTAGATTTTAACAAAAAAAAATGATCTTAACCTATAAATTATTAAAACTTTCGCCAAAAAGTTTGTACATTTTTTTTGTCCAATGATTGTCGAGAAAAATTTACATATTTCGAAATATATCCAGGATTTAAAAAATTCTATTTGGTCACCTTAGTTGTGAGATTAATAAATATGCAGAACTAGATTAGAAATTATAATTAGAAAGAAAA
>JAQIYA010001495.1:0-12659 GCA_034699355.1 Microtritia minima | reverse complement strand
TACAAAATATTTATTATTATTATACAAAAACTTGAATTCTAACGGTAACAGTATTTCCATTTTCCAATTAATTACGAATAATTATATGACGAATTAATATATGTGTATATATTTGAATTTAGCTCGAAAATATAAATATCTTGTTTAACATAGGAGGTTGTGCTGCAGTAGCGATGCTCGTCGGTACTGATGCTGCCATAATATTTGATCGCAAAGTGAGGTCAACTTATATGGCAAATGCATACGATTTTTACAAACCGGAACTGAGCTCAGAATATCCATTAGTTGATGGGCCGCTATCTAATCAATGTTACCTCCAGGCTGTGGATAAATGCTTTCAATTATATTTCGAAAAGGCGAACCGATACAAAGACAATGTTTCACTCAACAGCTTCGATGCTATTTTATTTCACACTCCATACTGTAAATTAGTTCAGAAATCGATTGCCAGATTGATTCTTCTCGAATATTTGAGAACTGCCGACAGACAGGATAGCGAAAAATACAAACAACTCGAAAAATATAGGTTAGAGTTCATTGATATTTTCTATATTGGATGCAAGATTAATAAAACCATACCTAATTATGTGTTGCATAACTAACAACGCTCTGTAATAAACTTTAATATTTTAATATTATACAGCATTAATTAAATTTGAATTATTCTAAATTGTAATTTTTGTTAGAAATGTCAAACTGGAGGAGACATACAGCGACCGAGAACTTGAAAAGTTATTATTGACTTTAAGCCAAGATCTCTACAACGATAAGACAAATCCGAGTCTTATGTTGCCGCGGGAAATCGGAAACTCTTACACTGCATCTCTCTATTCTTGCCTTATCTCGTATATTTTAAGGTAGTATAAATCATGACTTGCTATTTATATGCGCCATAAAAAATAATTTAAATTAACGAAATAATTCTTACGGTAGTTCTACATTAGAACATTTGGTTAATAAAAGGATTTTATTATTTTCCTATGGATCTGGTTTAGCGGCCTCTATGTTTTCGGCAAGAATATCATCGGACGGATCTGCTGGTTCTCCACTTTCAAAGCTGCTCAAAGGACTCGCTGACGTTCCGCAGAATTTATCAAAACGAGTTAAAGTGCCTGCTTTTAAATTCGAAGAGACGCTTAATGTTCGGGAGAAGACTCACAATATGGCTCCGTACAAGCCTATTGGAGAGCTCACTAAATTAAGTCCGGGGACTTATTTCTTAGTGGACATCAGTGATAAACATCATAGAAAATATGATCGCGTTTGAATCATGAGCTTTAGAAATAAGCGAATCAATTAATAATAGAAGAATGAATGCCAGTGAATCCACTTTTGTTAACAAAGATAGTGATAATGTCTTAAATTACTTTAAAATGTATTAATGATGATTTTTTAGTTTATTTCAAATATATTTGTTTACGTCATTTGTAAGTTATCTATTTTTAAGTTATCAATATGCATGTAATTTAACTTTATTACCGCAATAATGTAAGTATAAGGAAAAGTTTACAGATGTCTAATACACAGGTTCAGGCAATTAAATATATCCTGTGGTATTAAATTTTCCTTAAAATTATGAACGAGTAATTTTCGCTGATTTACTCTTATAAGAGGTAATTTAACATTTCCTGTAGTATTGATTTTTCTTAAAAGTAATTGAATTTCGTTAATTTATTTTTATAAAAATATACAATATGTTTAGACTTTTCATATACAGTATTTTTGATTAGTTTTAAATTAGTAATTAAACTTGATTTGCAATTGTTTTGAATGACGTTACGCGTGGCATATGTAGATCATGTGTGAATGAATCAAATTTGGTATAAAGTTTGTAAATTTTTCTGCATATTTTTATTTGCATTAAATTTAAAATTAGTGGTATTATATTTCTGCAGAAGTGTTCGATTGACAAATTTTATTATAAAAGCAAGTTAAATATTTAAACTATATATATATGCTTAATATTAAGATTTTTAAATATAAATTTATACATTTTATTTAAATGAAAAAGTTTATCGTCTTATGTAATTTAATCTAAACTTATCAAGTTTTGTATGTTAATGTTTTATATTTTACTAAATTCTAATATATATATTGTTTTGTGCAATACATAAATGATTTGAATACAACAAATATTTAATAAACGTTAAATTTGATTTTCGCATTTTTATTAATTATAACAATTACTCTGTATATTACTTTATTTTCACGAAACATTCCCTATTCACCGCTCACTCTATTCAGATTTTAAAAGAATTATTTTAATTATTTTAAATTAATAAAAACTAATAATAATTTAATATTTTTTAACTATTTTTTATAATTTAACTAAGGTTTCGTTCTAATTGTTTACCGTTAATAATAATAATAATAATATTTATTAATTCCAAGAACATGTCTGGAAGAAAATATACATCAAAATATAATGTTATAAATAATTTTTAAAGTGAGATCTATAGTTATAGAAGTTATTTAATTAATTAATTAAACGAATATTATAAATTTTTCATGGATTGAATCAAATGAAAGTGTATTTAATAATTTGTTAATAAATAACACAAAGAGCCTTATTTATTATAAATAATATAATATTTAATATACTGTTAGAAATATTTGGGCTCTTCAGGTAAAAATTGGCTTAGTTTTAAAGTCAAATTTAATTTCTTTAAAACACAATTAACTTAAAATTTTAATCATTAATAATTTTTAGACCACTCACAATATTTTTTTTAAAAAATTATGTTAATAAATTAAAAATCAGTTTTATTTTATAAAAACTTTTATATAAATTTCATTAAATAATTAATAATATTAAATAATTCAAAGTTTTTAAATATATCTTTAAGTTAAATAGCATAACAGTTTAATGTCACGTAAGCATAATTATGATTAACTTGTTACCAAATTTTTCCAACACTTGTATAGCACCACATTAATTAAATATATTTTATGATTAACAAAAACATTTTTATAACTTGTCATTTATGTTTAATCTAGTTATAAAAAATTATTTATTACATTTGTCCTTATTTTATTCAATTAAAATTCATTTCTGGATTAAAACATACGCAAAGTGTCAGATAATTAAACACATATACAGTTTCTTTATTTTTTATACATCTGTAGATTCAAATATGTTAAATATTGTATTTTAATTTAAAATCTACAATAAATAGAATTTAGAGAGCATTCTGTTTCTATATATGCAAATGTATAACTGGATAAAGCTTTCTTTCAAGCCATTTAAATGGATAGACAATTGTATCTTATGATTACGTTATGTTAGTAACAAAAAATTGATTTATTATTTATTCAAGTAAATTTGCAATTTATGCTCATTCAAGTGTTATTATTCAATTTACAATACCATAACTTATAGCAGATATACTATTAACCCGAATAGTGAGTTAAAAGTATATAAGATATATGTTATACAGTGTTATGTATACTATAGACTATAGTCAGTGCCCACAATTTTTTTTATTTAAATTAATTTAATATTATATTATTATTATATTTAGTATCTTTGAATCAATTTTTAATCATTTAATTTAATATAAAGATATTGAATAACAAATTGTTTAATAAATTTTTGATAAGGTTTTAATTTAAGAAAATTTTATAATAATTATAAAAAAATTTTGTTTATGGATTTTTCATTCTTTGACCTTTCTATGTCAAGGAAAGACCCATTCTTTCCTCCTCGACGACCCTTCAATTCCTTGACAATCAACAGCGAATCCTTGGCGTTTGGTCACGTATACATTTTTATATACTAAAGACTATAGTATACATTTTATATAGCTTATATAAAATAATGCATAAATTCATAGTTACTTTATACAGTATAAATATTAATTATTTACTATTTGAGTTTATAGTATATTTATATTATTCTCAGTATACACGTATTTTATTGAATTTTAATTTTTAAATCTTATTTAATTTCAAAACATATTACAATATTAGTTTTATATAATTTATATCTATTGAAATTGGTATAATTTATTTTAATATTTTATTCATAGTAACTTTAAATTCAATAATTAAATAAACAATTAATTAAGTTATGCTGAGAAAAGATTGGTTAATAACTTTAACTTTTCTAAATGACCGAAAGATTCAGGTTTATAAGAATACAATTAGTGTTCCTCATATTTTCTCAGTTTTCTTTTAAGTTAATTAATTAAGTTGCTTAAGCAAAATATTGCTTATTTCTTCTCCAACCTATAAAATTCTTAGCTATGAATTTAATAACAAAATAAACTTTTAATTAACAACATATATTCATTAATAACATGTTTTAATTTTGTTTTTGTAATTACAATTAATTAATTTTGCAATTAAGCTTATTTATAATCATAATTAATTACAATTAGAAGTTAAATTGTAATTAATAGTTTGTAATTGCAATTATTTGCGTTTTATCCTATTTACTGTGAGCTGTCAAAAATGTTTTGCTACTCTCTTTCAAACTCTCAACTACTCACGTGATCAAACTAGGTTTAACTTATGTTTAACTTATTACAGCACTTGCAATCATAAATTGTTGTTATTTAAAATCATAAATTTTTTAATTATGTATTATCTAAAAAAAGATAAGCTATAAGCGTGCTTTTAACTGAAGAACAAGATTTACATATTTCAAACTAGTGTTTTGAGGCATAGAGCTGTTTACTCAAAACTCAATTTAAATTAACTAATTATATATTTATTCACAATTTCTCGACTGTAAAATTAAACTTGAAAACGATTTAATTACTACAGATATTTGTAAATTGAAATCATAATGCAAATATAGATATTTTTGTTTATAATGGATTCACTTTAACTCTGAATGAAAATATTTACGAAAACTTGCTTAATTTTTATTATATATAACTCACGAGATTTAACTTTAAAGTTAATGAAATTTAATCTTTAATGCTTTAAACTAATGTTCAATACTCTTAAATTAAAAACTATTGGAAAAACAAAAATTGCAAGACTAAGGTTTTTAAAATTTTTAAAATAATAGTTTAAATATTTACTATAATTACATATCTGTATATCAACATTAATCTATAGTTATAAAAGAAGCAAAACATCAAATCCGATAAAAACAATTCTATATTCATCCGTTAGAAACAAACATCACAATATGTCAATTGGTATTACACCAACAAAATATCGCTGAAATTCAATATTACATGTTCACCTTTTTTAATACTGATACCCGGGAGCCTAAAAAGTAGTTATGTTATGCTAACTGGTATGCAAAATAAAAAAAACGAATATCGAACAATAGAAATGTAGGGCAAGGGTAGTGAACGACACATTATTTTAATTCTTTCGCGTTTTGCATATATCAAGTGTACAGTTGAGCACTTTTCGTTATGGATGCAACTGTGATAGACAATTGTCACAGCCTTAGGAGACGCTTTCTTCGTTCGCTGATCGCATATGAATATCCCGCTGGCTTTCGATTGAGTCGCATAGAGTAGCCCTTTTACTTTTTTTTTCATTTTCAATCACTGCCCAAAAGAGAAAGAATGAAGAGTGAAAAATGTGTGAGTGGGTGACACTATAATACTGGCTCGAAACCCGCACTTATACTACATTTATGCTTTTTTAGGCACGAAAAATGCGTGTCAAAAAATTTTCATTTTGCTTATAAGCAGTTTCAGTGCCCAAAAATTTACTTTTATTCGAAACGAAAATTTTTATAAGACTGGCGTTACACAAACCATCAGCAAATATCTACTGTTTACGAGTTTCATATTTCCCCCCTTTCTCTGCTGCCAATGCAGACCCAGTTTTGTCGAAATAGAGTTTTTCCTCTCATAATGTAAACTTCAATAGTCTATACATTAGTGTGACATCTTTTATGCGAGGTATTTCATTGGGCATCTCATGCAAAGCGTGCCCTATGTTGGCAATAGTGGTGAAATACATTTGAAGCAAATCCATAGCACTTAGCGATTGCCGATTGCAAGTATTGATATTGTGTATTGTATTCTTTGTATTAAGCCATCCATTTATGGCAATTGTGTAAACGCGTAAAAGTCGCTGTAATGGGGTCTCAATAATGTGTGGTTCGGGTAATGTTCGGGTGTATTAGTATAAACTATCACTTTTATCCCTGAATGGTCTGCATATTAACAAAAAAAAGTTGGCAATACTTAACTAACCTAACATTTGCGCAAAGTTAGTCCAACAAAGCATAACTTTCGCGCGAATAACCTCTAATTGAAAACTTGAGAATCACATATAACGCCAAAAAACATATAAGCATTAAAAGCCATTTTAGTCAAAAAGTGTATTTTGTTTGTTGTGATGTGAAATGCATTGTAGTCTTTGATTGCACAATAAGAATGCATTAAACACACTGTTAGTCGTGTAAATGGTGTCATAATTCCAGCGTTTAGCTCGCATTGTATAAACTTATATACAGAGTTGTATTAATATCGGAGGCGACAGATTTGGCGGGTATTATGCGTTTCGCACATTAGAATACGTTACTGACAGCCGTACATAATTGAAGACTTGATATAATATATATGTGCCAAAATATGATTTTTTATATTATTGAAGCCAAAGTTGCGGAAAATTACTTTTAATTCATGTGGTAATGAATCAAATCTGCTGCTGACATAAATACTTTGCTGATATACTGTTGAGGATTTAGTCTAAAAATAGTCTATTTTAGGATATTCTAAAAATGACAGATTTTTTAAATTTTTATTTTCGAATTTTATTTTAAAACGTTTTAAATACTTAGAAATATATATTTTAAAATTATAAATATTTTTTACTTACTTCTGTGCTTTAATTAAATTTATATTATGAATATTAATATATCTTTAATTTATATTTTATCTATTTTAGCATTTGCGCAATTTTTAAGATATTATAAGATAAAAATTTAGTTAATATTATCTTTTGGAAGGTAAGAGTTATTTTTAATATCACATAAGTCTACATTAATGTTTTTAACCTGTATTAGACTGTATGATTGGTAAACTCATATGTGTATAAAAAGAGGGCTCAATTTTTGATTTAACCAATAGTTACACTAAATATCCCGATTATAATAAAAGTGAATATTTTATAAATATTTTCAGAGTAACCATTAATTATATCAAAATTTTTAAAATATCTGAAAAATTCTAGTTTCAAAAATCATCTCAAGTATTGATGTCAATTTGAACATGGGTTAACCTTATCTAGCCTTCCTTTTTAAATTAAAAAATAATTTAATAATTAAATCATCATTATTTAAAATCATGAAATCGAAACTTTAAACTATTAAATTGATTTTTCGTATAAATATTTTTAAAGCGACTTCTATTTTCTTCATACATTGAAAAATTGTTGGTACACATTATTTAAAATTTAAAAAAACATAGGCCATATCATAGAATCATATATTTCTAAAATTCAGTCAGCTAATGTCAGCTCAAATTCTGAGTTACAGTTGGCAACGCTAGTTATATGTGATCATAATTTTTTATTGTGTACAAAATTCGCTTAATCTAATAATAATTTTGTTTAATTATAAATATATTTAATAGTATTGTAAAAGTTTATAACTTACAACATTTGCAAATCACAATTTCAGTAAAATGTTTCGCTGTCAAGCCAGACACACATTGTTTAGATAGCATTTTCTCTTATTTCATCAGTGGCTTATTGTTCAGCCAAGAATAGCATTTAAGGTAATATTTAATTGTAGAGGCATTGCATTAAGTTTTTTGAACCAATTTTTCACAAAAATAATTAGTCAATTAGAGAGAAATTACAATCACTAATGTATAACTTTATATCTATTATAGAGAACTTTAACTTTGATAAGTTAAAACTCTACGTAAATGTAAATGTTGCCTATTTGTGGTAAAACTTTAAAATATTTTAAAGTTTACATTGCAAACAATATTGCAGTACAATTTTAATTAAATAATAATTACTATGAGATTAGTTTTTGACAATTTTATTTTAATAGTTACAGATATATTAAAAGTTTTAATATAATTTTAATTTAATAGTTTTAATTTAATTTATAACAATAGTTAAACACAATAAAAATAAAATTTTTAAAAAGCAGAAAAGTCTAAATTAATAAAAAGTTTTAAAATTCTTATAAATTCTTTTGAGTCAAATGGTATCATAAATTTTTAACAAAAATATTAAAATTGACAAAAGCTTCAGTTCATTCTAAATTTATTTATTTATTTTTATTAATAATAATTTTTAATATTCCAGTAGTTTAATAAAAATGAAAATTTAATATACTGTGGTTTATATGCAAACATAAAAACGCATATAAAAGCGCATCAATTGTTAATAACTTTTATTAAGCAAACTGTTGACAACAATCATTTCGAGCACTTAACTAATTATTGCATGTGTTTCTGTTACAAATTGCAAATCATGGCATAATCACTCATTGATTCATATACTTTGTTGTTTTGTGCTCCTAAAAGAAACGCAAAACTTAAGTTTAGTATAATTTTGATTGTGTTCCCGATCGCAGTGGTTGTCAGTGACAGACTGTGGCGAATCTACATTTCTGATGCGGCTTTAAATATTCAGTTAGCCATCAATAAAATAGACACCATTCGTCGTTTAGAGATATGATATTGAATATACGGCCGCCCATACAATATCATATTAAAGTTTGGTAAGTTTTTCGAATAAAAATGATTACAAGCTCGCTATAAATTACAGTCATTCGCTATTATGGGCTGAATAAAAGCGAGTCTCATCACTAGCCTATCAAATATAAAACACGACTGAAATTGAATATATTATCACGTGATAAATGGTGATAATGTGCGAAGCACTGCGAGCCAGCTTTATATTCACTATTATTCCTTAAGACATTCAATTCATGCGAAAAATGAGCGCAAGATTATTAATATTTAGCGTTCGCGACGAGAATAATGTGAATGATGACCATTTTTTAACATAAAATTTCTCATTCAATTCCAGTGAATGCAGCCATAAATTCAGCTATACTTAAATGCATTTATACCAAATGCTAAATGCTATGCACACACATTCACACTATTTCATATTTTTTTTATTCATTACTGAAGAATTGCATTGAAAACAGTTAACAGTTTACTATTGAAAGTATTTTATTTAAAAATTTCTAATTTAAGCAAACTTTGACTTAATCTATCAAATTTATCAATTGACGTCAATCTAAGGCTTTTGTCAACAAAATATAGACTTTATTAAAATTTGTATATAATTTATTAGCAAAATAATATATTCTGTTTGAATGGCATCGATCAAAATTGATTATCCAAAAGTTAACGTAACTATTTCTTATGCATTTCGTTGGATAACTTAAGCTCAATGAAAACAGTATTTTTTTGCTCGGTTTTGGTTTCCGAATCAAAATTTTATTCACTTTAACAACAGTCCTGCACTCATTGTTCACATTATTTGTCCGACTATTTACTTTAGTAAAGTCTATTGAAAAATAGGCATACGTTGTGTTTTGATAATAAATATTTTTCCGGGAATCAAATCTCAAAAAGTTTACATTAGAAACATGACAATATGCATGCATAACTTTTTATTTGTCGTCACAGAATACTTTTTACTGTACACTTTTTACTTAACAAACATTTTGCCTCCCATTGTCTTGAATGCCCGCAACTTTTCGTTTGGGATCTTTTGTGCGCTGAAACTCTACCCGAGGCTCTGCCGGTCGCACATCGGGCCCAACAATTCCCTCCCACTGTCCACTAATGTAAAGACTTCCTTCAAATGAAGTTATAAGATAAATGTTCGCATCGATAGCTAACTAAAGAAACGTAAACGTATTAAATCAGTATTAATGCCATTTTGTCGAAATGCATAACATGTGAGCCATTATTAGTTGGGTCTAACAATACGTGAACGCTGTTGTGTAATGTGTCGGGGATTTGATTTGAGAGTTGACAGTAGTTGACAGTAGTTGCCACTCAACAGGTACTCTAATCTTTTTCAAATTTAAGAAATTGTGTAGAAATTGTGTTATTCCAGCCCTAAAGGCTTTATTGAGTTTGTCTGCATTATTGTTATCAATATCAATATATATATATATATCCGACTGCTTATTCATTTGTCGAGTCTTATGTATGGTTGAATGAATGGTCAAGCATTTTGTTTATAAGAATATCCTTCAGTTTCTCTCTTTTCAATTTCTATTTTTATAAAAACTCTGTTCAGAATGAGCCCCTATTTTTTCTTTTGGGTTTCGCCGAATGAAATGCAATTGAGTAACGGATGTGAGCGATTGAATGCCAAATTGTGGACATTTGCATCAATACATGTGCCGTATTTCTTGTACTACTCTCGCAGACACAGTCGCACAGACATAGTGCCCGCACAGCTATTTGTATGAAACATTTGACACTGGAAATTGTAAATTCGGCAAAGAAATAGCAGACTCGCCAGTTATACAAGAAGAGCATGGCTTTGCTTCAGTTCCTCTCACACAATGGCAGGCCAACAAAATCGTCAAATAATGATAATGGTTGGCACTCATTCACTCGTCACCCCTTCGCCATTCAGTTCTCCTCAAAAAGTTCATCCCATTGTGGATGTAATTTTTACAAGAGAAGACATACATAATAAGATTAGCTTTAATCGCTTCTCTATTAGACACAATTCATTGTAATTGAGCTCAAAGCCCACTTCAATGCTCAGGTGATTCTCTCCTTCTCGTCTCCTATTAAGCCGAAAATTTCTCTATTTATTACCACTCGTTTGATACTTTAAATTAGTAGCTTTCGAAGCCCATCAGAAATATCATGCTATGTTCGGCAAACTGGAATTCTTTCTATTCAAAGGTTTACGAATCTCAAACCATGTACAACATAGACCTATAACCAAACAACTGATTCAACTAAGTTAGCTCTCTCTTAATTCAAAAAAAAAATAAATTCACCGCTTTCGCGGTACAATAGCTGAACACAATTCCGAGCGAATGGTAATGATATTGCTTTTCAATAACAGCGTGTTTAACGAGCTTAAACGTTTCAATTTTCACTGGCATTTAGAAAAGCCAGCGATAGTTAATTCACAATATGTCTATTTAAGCTGAGCTGCAATAGCAGGCGTTGATAACTTCGCTCGTCTTAATAGATTAAATTACCTTTTTGGCACTCTTTTATTTGTTAATAAGATTACTCACCATAAATACACAGTAGAAAACAATTTTAATACAAAAACATTTCAGTTTTAACCCTTTTAGTATTTATGTTTGGTGTCTACCATTCATACTTCTAATACGTTTTAGTTATAAGTGCGGTTCGCCTCACCAAAAGTAAATTGAGATTTAAATGTTTTTAAATGATAGGGTTAGACATCCAAAGTAAATAATTACAGTCGGTGTACCGATTGTGTTGATTTTGTAATTTATATAACACTAACAATCAGAATACTGTACCAGTGTTTACATACAATAATAATGCTTAAATGATCGACACCGCAGTCGTGTATTGTAAAGCTGATCAAATGCTAATATAAAATTAATTGATTAATCTTTATTCCTTTAAAACATATTTAAGCCACAACGCAATCGAAAATGTAAAGACTCGATAATTTGTTTTTTTATATGATTTTAATTTTAGATTGTAATAGTATTATCATATTTTACTAGATTTTTAAAGAGAATCTTCACCATTATTTTAGCATAATATGCTTTGAAAAACTATATCATTAGTAATGATTTATTGGTAATTTATCATATTTGATGCCTATAATAATTATTTTAAGGAAAATTTTTGTAAATATTAGAAGCATATATTAATTATAACAATATATCATCAATATATTAATTATATTGATGACGCATATATGATTATATTTAGAAATTACAGAAAATTCAAGCGAAATAGTAATAAAAACTTTGAATGCAAAACATTGACATTTACTTAATCTATAGTTGTGAAAATGCAAAATTGGAGATTTAAAACATCATATGTTTAAAATGTTAATAATTTTAATTTTTTAAATTTTTGAATAATATAAAGTAAAAGTATTCTTAATGTTTAATATAGACTCGGACTCGACTCGGACTTTGTCATAGTCTGAAGTCTCAAAGAGTTTCTGAAGTTGGAGTCTGAGTCTCTATAATTTATTGGAGTCTATCAAATAAGAGATGTGCAGTAAGAGAAGAATAATTGAAATTTTTCATAGTAAGCATTGTTATGCCTGTTCTCTATTCACTTCAGCATAATTTCAAATTGATTTGCTTATTAGCATACGTTTATTTACTGCTACTATGGGGCAGAATAACTGTTGCCATTACTTACCAAAAATAGACCCAATAGAGCATAACAATAGGCTTAAGTGTAGTGCACGACCTGTCAAAACAATCTGTAACGAGTCAACAATTCAATACTAGTAGCTATTTATATATTGTACAAATGATGATTTAATCATAAATATATAGCGATTATAATATAATATTAATTACTCCAATACATAATAGTAAAGAATTCTTAAAACAAAATAGAAAATACGAAATGAAAAATACCCAAAAGTTAGGGAAAATTTTACCAAACATATTATAGACACGATAGTAAGAATTGGAAATCAATAATTTTAAAAATCTATTAAATACTGTTTATAAAAAGAAACAAAATTTTTAATTTATCATAATAATTATGATATTAATT
>JAQIYA010001494.1:0-12664 GCA_034699355.1 Microtritia minima | reverse complement strand
ACAAAATTAGTGCCACACAACACACGAGTGATACAAACAATTAACACCAAAACTGTTAATTTCAATGATTTCATTGTAACATTTATATAGAATTTATTCAAATTACTTTTGAGACTTACTTATAACTAGAAATTAACTCATATTTATATAAATCAAAACTTATGATAACAATATCTATTTATTACATGTGAAAAACAAATTTTTGATTCCCATAAAATATTCGTTAACGATATTAAATCTGCAAAATAATATAAGGATATAAAATTAAATTAAATCAAAGTAATATTACTGTATTATATTTATTAAAGTGTGTTTTTTACTTTTGCTAACGAAAGTCAAAGATTTTCTTATCTTCATAGTGGTAAAAGTAATACTTGTATATATTATTGTATAGAAATAAAATCAGTTGCTTTTGATATACTCTGTTATACTTGTTCTACTCTGAGCGTAGCAAAAGAAAAAACACACACTTTATGTTACTTTATAGAGTAATGCGATATAATTTATTATTACAGAGTACTTATTTGTGATTATTTTATTGATAATGTTATTGATCTGCACTTTTTCTTTGTTCGAAAATGTAAAGAAAAAAAATGAGTACAATTTGAAATATCAAATGCAAATTTTGGTAAACTTAGAGAATAATAAAATTAAAGAAAACTTTAAATTTAAATATAAAGAGTGAAGCTGTAAAATTGAATCAAAATAAATAAATCATTGGCAATAATAACTTTTTTGTTAAATTTGAAAGTATATTTATAAATATCAACATTATTTCGAATTAATAAAATAATAATTGATGCAAATATTAATTTTATTTGTTCGCATTCATTAAAATTAATAATTAACACGTTTGAAAAACTTATTATACACCACTGTATTGTACGCATCAGTTGTGAGTAAACAGTGATAGTGTGACACACCTGAACAAACCTGCTATCCCTCAACCATTTCGCTTCGTTGATGTGATGACCGGCCGCGGCGTTGATTGAGTCAAACTTTTGCGAATACCCGACCGGCAAAACAAATTCGGTAAACACGTGACCCCCGCCTGATTGCACGTATCGCACGTGACGCCTCAACAGTGACCACCGATAGTAATATATCTGATTTTTGTATAAAAAAATTAAATATTCAACAACAATATGGTATTAATATATGATGTTTGATAACCTGTTCGATATGAGAATCGGGCACTTCTATGAACGGAATGTTATCGATAAACCATTTCGGTTCGGCATAGCTGTTCACTTTACTGGTCTTGTCTATAATGGTTGTGGCATTGATTGCATGCGATAACCTTAAAGATGAGTCCAATATAAAACATAATAACAATAACAAATTCGTCATCATTTAAACTATAATTACAATTATAACTTTTAAACTGCTAATAATTATTGTACTCATAAACTTTTTTTTTTTGACGAGTCTTTCTGATAACAGTAATCGTAAGCAAACATTTTGTTAAGTTCTCATAAAGTAATTTTTTAGTTATATTATATGTTAGTTTATATGAAATTATATAAAATTAAGTTTTTTAATTAGCTATAAATAAAATATAAATATGTTGCTTAATAACTGTTTAGTTTTATATTAAATGCGCTCATAAATTATTTAAAAGTTAAGATTATCAAAATTAACTTAAAATTAAATCAATTAAAATTTTATAATGACTTAAAAAAATTGTTTAATTAAATTTATTTAATTAAGCCATCATTAAATATTATTTTATTGCAACATAAACTTATATTCTCATTAACAAAAAGTGACAATTAATTTAATTAATCGAAAATTTTTTAATTCTAAGTATGAATATATTTAATATTAAATTATTATATTTTATTCACGAATTCTCGTCTAAATTTGTAGTAAAAAAAGACAATGATTTTAATAACTGAATACAGTTTCTTAATACTGTTGTTTCACTATTTAAATAATTACACACAACTTAATTATAAAAATTCACAATTCCAGTGAATGGTCAGTGTTTGGGCAGACACTCGACTGTTTCAAATAAAGTTTAATGATTACAGTTTGTTAATTAAGCAAATTTAAGCAAACTGTTGCCTGCATTCCCAACTCTAATATGATTGTGTGACGCATGAGTCGTCGTGTTTGTGTGACGTCACGCGAGTTGTGGTGAACGCCATTAAAGTTGTGATGATTTCAGTGGTCGCGCGCGGACTCGCTCTCAGTCAGCACTTGAAAGCGGTTTCCGCTGCCGTCGGACCGTCCGCTCTGTCGGCCGTCTCTTTGCGCTCACAACTGATCGATGGACACATCGACGCCGAGCATCTGTTGCCTGGAATAATGCCTCACGACCAGCAGTGGCTGCCGGTCGTCAGCCCCGCCGACGGCGACCACGAGCTCCGCCCGTCGATGACGCCCGCCGACCAGCAGTGGCTCAACATCGCGCCCGTTCTGCCGCCGCCGCCCCTCGCGCTCACTGCGCACGCACTGCAAGCATCGCTGCCGCGCCGCCGACCGCTGGTCGGCGCCGGCGTCGGTGTGTCTGGAGTGCACGTGCGCTGCGCTCACACCGACATTCGCGTGCCGTCGTTCGCGGACGTGCGCCGGCCGTCGACGCGGTCGCCGGCATCGCGCAACGCCGACTCTGTGGACCCGCGCCGTGTGTTCACGTACGCGATGACGGCCGGCGTGGGCGTGACTGCGGTGATCGCGGCGAAGGGGGTCGTGCAGACTCTGGTCGGAGCACTACAACCGACCAAAGACCTGCTGATTTTGGGCAAAGTCGAGGTGAATGTGGGCGCCATTCCCGAAGGCAAGTCCGTGACCGTCAAGTGGCGCGGAAAACCGATCTTCATTCGGCGCCGAACGGCCGAAGAGGTGGCGCGCGAGCGCGCTGTGAACACGGCGGACCTGCGCGACCCCGAGCGGGACGAGGACCGCGTGCAGCAGTCGGAGTGGCTGATCGTGATCGGCATTTGCACGCACTTGGGCTGCATTCCGCTCCCATACAAAGGCGATTACGGCGGCTATTACTGTCCGTGTCACGGCTCGCACTACGACGCCTCGGGACGCATCAGGTATGTGACCGCAGTCCGCGCTGTCCCTCCTCTCTGACCCGATCTGATCTGATCGCAGGAAAGGTCCGGCGCCGCAGAACCTCGAAGTTCCCGAATACACGCTGGACGGCGACAGTCTCGTGATTGGCTGATCGGGAGAACCAATGCTGAGATTGAATTGTTTGGATCGCATTGTTGTACACTTTGTTAATTTTAGTCGAAATAGTAATAGAATTCAGTTTCTTTTAATTCTAATAGCAGTTAATTAAATTAAATTAATAAATACTATATTGAAAAAGAATGCACGTGTCTCTTCTTTTAAATTAACTTTTTGTTGTCAAGCGATCAGAGATCGGATGCTCTTGTTTTTAATAACAGAATTTAGTTTGCGTTCAAAGTTATGAACATTATATTTTACTAATATTGATATATTCACTGAAAATACTGATATAAACATATATATATATTTATATCAGTTTATAAATGTTTATAAATTAAACAAATTTAGTTTTTTAAATAATCATTTTATTTGAAACAAATTCATTGCTTTTTCAAAGTTTATTATTCAAAGTTTTCATATTTCGTAATTTTTAAATAATAATGAATTTGAAAAATTGAATGGCTTGCAAAATAGATTATTTGCTATTATTTGCTCATCACTTACTTTACTTTTCAATGGATTAGTTTCATTTGGTTTCGTTTTTGCGAGCGATTCATTTTATGGAAAAGTATTTTAGTGAAGCTTACAATAGAATAAACACACCAAAAGTACACCAAAATAAATACAAAAAAGCGAGCATTTGCTTCACTTTAAAGAAAACTCTGCATTGTATTCACATCTCAAACAATTCAAAGTATTGTTTGACCCAAACTCAGACGTTATCATTAAAATTTGTTAGAGATTTTGTAAAATTTATTGGAAAATTATATTTCTACGATTGATTTTTTAGTTTATACTACTTGTTAATTATTTAATACAAAATTGTTTATCGAGTAAACCGGAAATAGAGAATCCGGTGTCGAATTGAATCAATGATACACTGATGTCGACGGCGGCGCTCTTTGGATGGCGTGCACCAAATAATAATCGCTTTCTTTGGCTTTCTTCAGATGCAGAGCGGCGGCCAAAGCGGGCAAAACGGGGACCGGAATGACTGCCACTTTGGTGTCCTTCTTGTGAAGAGTGGCGGCAATGAGTGCCGTCACTGCTATCGCTTTTTTGAGAACAGCTTTTTTGGTGTACGCTTTGCTGACACAGCATTCAAAGACGATTATCATCAGAACAAAAGAACAAACAAACTTTCTGTTCGTCATTATTAAAACATCGAAATATTTGCAACTTTTATGAAACTCGAGTTTTGCTCAATTTGTGACCCAAATCTGATCAAATGGTCAGCTATTTTAAGAATGTATTTTTAGCGCGAGTTTCCTAACCTCTCAGTTATCGATATTTTTATTAATAAGTTACAAAAAATGGCTCTTAATTTGCGTCTCAATTACTGTAATTAATAAGCATTGATGTTTTTGTTTGTTTGCCTCGATTACTGTCTCTGAATATGAATGAATATGAATGCAAATGCAAATGTCATTAAAAACTATATTAAGGACAGTGCGATAAAAGCAACTCAATTCGAGTAAAAGTTTTCGGTCATTCGGTTAAACAGTTTGAACGAGAGTTCAAACTTTGAGAGCGAAAAAATAAATGACAAAAATAGCATTGAATGCGAATTTTATTCAAATTAATCTCTATTACATTTGATAATAATTAGTTCGTATAAAAATGCTATGATCTCTGTTTTAATGACTCATAAAACTCGTTATCAGTGTTTGACAGACAAGTGTTTATCGCGTATAAAAATAGCTGCAAAACGACTGACGGCTTAAAAAACATTAAACTTTTTTTTAATGGAACACAAACTACTTTTAAAAGTTTATTTATAGACACAACAATTATGTTTGCAAACAAGTTTCAAGTCGTTAATTGCTATGACGTCATCACTCGAACCCAAACAGATTCTGTCCGTACAGCGAAGACGCGCCGAGCGGTGCGGACGCCGACCCCGCGTAAAGGCCTGCAATCGAAACAAACATTAGAAGAGAGAACGGGAAGAGCGGATGGCTTACCGTCGTATGCGGGGAATCGGTTGGCGGCGAACCGGAGTCCGGCGTACGGCTCGTACGCGGCGGGCGGCGCAGAGGCGGCCATGCCGTACGGCAGCGACGGCTGCGGCTGCGACTGCGACTGCGCTGAGAGACCGCTCTGACTTTGGATGAACTGATTGAGAAGCGATCCCAAGCCCTGACCCAAACTGATTCCCTGCCCGCCGATCAGACTGCCGAGCGGTCCACCGATTTTGATGCGCGGATACTGATTGCTGACTGACGTCTGGAACTGACCGCTGACGACGGCGGCGGTGACGGCGGTGGCGGCGATGGCGAAGAGCAGTGATCTCGACATGACTGAAACTGTGGTCTGCGTTGGCTTCGCATCGCTATATATAGCGGTGCCGAAGTGGAGCAGCGCGTGTCCTCATTATTACGCGTTTCATTGTCACTGTCAACAACTAGTATGACAGCGAACGCGAGCTCGCATGCGGACGGACGCACACCCCCGGAGTGGAAGCGCTCACTTCCCAGCGCTGCCATTGGCTGACACGCTGAGCGACACTCACGACACAGCCTTCACTCTAAGGTGTGGCGCATTCTGCTCTCTCTCTCGCACAGCATTGTTGGCGCGTTCGCTAATCGAAAACAAGTGATGATGTCATCGCCCACGAAAGAAGACTTGCCGAAAATCGCGGATCAGCTCAAGAATGAGTTGGAGTCGGAGCACAAGCTCAAGCACGCCGACACGCAGGAGAAGCTCGTTCTGCCGTCCAAAGAAGGTATGTGTGGCTGTGATGTCTGTGACAGATGTCTGATGTGTCCGTCTGTCGGCAGTGATCGAGCAGGAGAAGGGTCAGCAGCAGCTGCTGAGCAGCATCGAGTCGTTCGCCGCCTCCAACTTGTCGCACGTCAGTACGGAGGAGAAGAACCCGCTGCCGACCGCCGAGACCATCGAACAAGAAAAGTCGAACGTGTTTTGAATGGCATTCCTGATGTACTTTCCTAATAAACACTAATAAAGTGCTGAGAAATTCAATTTATTTAACAACTAATAATAATAATAATAATTATAATAGTATATACAAAGTTATTGAGTATTATTTCTTGTAAATCACTTTCATTGTTGCATGAATTGTTACTTTGTTTTGTTGTTTGGAGCAATTGTGGTTTCGACGTACAGCTCGTTATTCCTCACGTAATGGTTTTCGGACGCATCGCAGTCCACTGTGTTGATGAAGCGACACGTGAACGTGGTCTGATCGAAGAGCGTGTAGTTCGGACAGAGAAAGTCGTAGCGCTGATGACCGGCAGCGCAGTGGTGGTACACCTGGCACTTCAGCTCGATGTTGGCGTAGTACCTGTCATCGACAATCAGTCATCAATCACTCGTCAACATTGCTCGCTGCGAGTCACTCACCCGTCATGCCTTCCCCGGCAGTTGAAGTCGTTTTCCGGAATCGAGATGTAAAACGGATATTGAGTCAAGTCAGCGCCTGACACGACAAAGCATTAGCATTCAATCACACTATTGTTAGTGCGCACACCTTTTAGTTCGTACGGGAAGTTCGGATCCGCTAAATAGTCGATAATTCTTCCATCGGGTCTGTGCTTATAGTTAGGAGAGAGGGTTGTGGTGGTCGTCGACGGCGTCGTCGTTGACGTACGTCTGAAACGCCTGCGACCCGACCGACGCCTTGCAGGGGCAGCAGTGGTGGTGGTGGTGGTAGTGGTGGTCAAGTGGTAGTCGTCATAATCGTAATCGTCCTCATATTCTTCGAGAGAGAGAGTCAGTCAACTCCAAATTCATTGCATTGTCTGTCGCTTACCGTAGTAATCATATTCTGGCGGCGGTGCGGTTGTGGTCGTAGTGGTAGTGGTAGTGGTAGTAGGGATTGAGGTGGGGGTCGACACCTTTCGTAAGCGTTTGCGTGTACGTCTTCCTGTTCGCACGGAAACGGGTCGAACTCGATAACGATTGGCAGGAGTGGTGATCACATGATTCGCAGATTCTGTGATCACTTCTTCGGCATTGGCCACGAAAGGCTGTCCATCGGCGTCCAGTAGATGATCGCCATTTCGAAAATGAGCGCTAAATATGACTTAAATATAGAGATCACGACGGGATGAGTGGGAAACTGACCGCGCGTTTGGCTTCCATTTGATTTCGGTTCTGACGTCGCGATTCAATGGAAGGATTATCGGATTAATTGTGCCGTTATTATTGTTGTTACTCTTGAGGCGAAATATCTGTCGTCTGGTGTTGGATGTCTGAGTCTGCATGTTGTCGGTCATGAGCGCAATACGTTGCGAGTGAAAACATTGCGGACAATCACGTGAGAGGACTAACGACAACCAAATTATAACTGTAATGAGAGGCGAATTAGAATTTGAGAGAAATTGAGAGGAAGACTCACAACACGTGAGAAAAGAAATGCATTTCATTGTCATAAATGGTTGGATGAGTTGAATGAGTGGCTAACAATGCTTTTGATGCCAACAAACAAATACTGAAAACAAGTGCTTTTGTGACCTAATTTGCGATTTAATGAATGAATGACTGAAACTTTTCGCTACTTTGACACACAAATAACGTCACGATAAACGACGACAACGACGACGAAGACAGCGAAAGACAATGATTAGGAGAAGATGGTGATGAACTCGCGACCAGAGCCGCGCGCGAGCAGTACGCGTTCGACGCCTTCGGTGAGCACTTCGATGAACTCCATGAAGTTGGTTTCGGCGCCGGCCGACAGCCGCCGGGGAATGCCGGGCATGTTCACGATCACCAGTTTGGACGAGTGGCTCTTCTGCAGGATGTTCTCGTTGAGGCGCACCGCGGTGTGCATGCGTCGCACGTTGAGCTCGTCCGGCCGGACGTCGTTGGCGATCGTCAGCTGATTGGTCTGCAGCACTTGCGTGCGCTGTTCCATCAAAATGGTGCGCTCGTACGTGTACGCCGACACGTCCGTGTCGGACATCTCGATCACTTCGACGCTCGCTTCGATGCGCAAGTGGTAGAGGAACTTCTCCAAGTCCTTCTTCATCTGCACCGAGTTGTCCTCCAACTGCGCCACTGTGAACACGCGCAGCTTACAGCTCTTCCACGTCCGGTGTTGGCCTGCAATCACATCAATGCCGTGTTAAAGTCAAAGTGTGACACTTTGGCAAACAATGATAATGTTTATGACATGCTTATCAATAGGCTATTGATAAGCATATATTGATAGGACTATAGACTCTGACAGCGTCTAATCTAACAAATATTTACAATGCTATAGAAAAGCGTTATAAAAGTGTGAATAGTGCGCACTGAGAACATAGGCGAGCAGAATGAGAAGTCCGCCGTCGTGGACGATCCACCAGATGTCGATGAAGCCGCCGAGTCGGTCGTTGTTCTCCGGCCACTGCGACAGTCCTTTGGCCACAATGAGCGCCGCGTTGGCCGCGTTCACCGATCGCACCACCGACAGGAAGCGGTTGTGTTTGTCGCGTGAGGTCGAGTGTCGCCACTTCTGCGGCCACGCCATCATCACAGTGTTGTGTTTGAGGCCGCCGAGTCCGGCCGTCTGAATGCAATGCGACAGGCCTTGCGTCACGTCCCGAGAGAGACACACTTCGGCGAAACCCTTCACTTTCTCGCTGTCCATCGAATGTTTCAGTGACTGTTTGGCGGTCAACGCGATGCCCGAATCGGTTTCGAAGTTGCCCTCCAGTACCGAACACACCAAAGTCAGACCTTTGCCGGCCTTCAACTGCGACGCAATGGTCAGCAGTTTGTATTGCTTCACGTCGAGCGAGTCGGGCGTCAGTTTCACCAAACACAACAACTGCGGCCGCCAGTTCTTAGTGTGTGGCGGTCCCTCTTCGAGTCGCAGCAGCGAAAAGCGCGCTGCGCTCAGCGCCAGACCGCGGATGCCGTCGCCCCACTCCTTCTCGGCACCTCTGTATTCGATATACTTGTAGATGAAAGCCGCCAAAGCCATGGCGCACAGCGTGTAGAACCTGCAAACAATAGTGTTAACTGCAACCAACGGTGTGGACAACTATTACCAGGAAGAGAGAAACATGACGAGCAGACAGAGAAAGATTCCCAACATAGAGATAGACCAGTGGAAGTACTTGAAGCGCGGTCTCCACGAAGGCGTGTGCAGCAACGACTGCACAGTACACGCCAGGTTCAAGAACATGTAACACATCAGGAAGAACATCGTCAGAATGGGAGCGATGAAGTCTGCAAACAGCGAGAGTGAACGAGTGGCTCCAAACGTGTGTGCCGCTTACCGAGATTGCCGATCAGAATAGCGCACTCGGCGATCAGCAGCGACACAATGATCGCCTTCACCGGTTCGCCGCGTTTGTTCACCGCCTCCACCGGCTCCAGAAACGGGATGATGCCGTCCTTGGCTATTGCTTGCAGGAGACGCGGAGCACCGATCAGTGACTGCAGACTCGCACCGAATGTGGACAACAGCGCGCCGATCGTTATCACCATCGGGTGTGGCCATGATATCAACGTGACGGCCAGTTCGCCACCCAGTGATTCGCCAAATTTGTCGCGAATGAAGAGTGGGTTAAAAGAAGCGCCAAAAAGTATGATAACAGATAAGTAGACAAAACTGGTGGTCAGTTGAGCGCCGATCGTTCCCAACGGAATGGCGCGCTGGGCGTCGGCCAAATCTCCGCTGCGAATCACCAACACATTAGTGATATTAATGCTGGTGTCGATAGTGAGGCATACCTGCGATTGCTTCCGGCAAGGATTCCCGTACATGACGGGAAATATATGGACACCAAAATAGTGAACGAAGTGGTTATGTCGACGAAGATGTAGTCGAAAACGCCCTCTTTGTTCCTGTCGTATTTGCCCAAATCGTCGGACACTAAGTCATCTTTGTCACGAAACTTGGGATGAATGTTGTCCCAGAAGACACCGGAAGCCAGACCTGGAATGGCTCTTTCCTGTTTGATTTGGTCGGAGTGCAACTCGAAGAACGGATCGCACACCACTTTGCTATCATTGGCCACACAGAAGACCGGCGCGAGTCCTTCTTTGGTACAGTTGAACATATTCTTCTGCGACACAATTCGGCCGCCGATCGAACAGATGAGATAATCGTCAACTCCTTGATAGTTGACGAGAATTCCCAAGTATATAGAAATTATAGAAATGAGAACACAGAGCAAAGCAATTGGCGCGAACTTTGATACAAATCTAACGCCGATAAACACTAGAAATCCGATAATTATTAAAAATATGGTTCCATAGGTTCTAATGTTATGATACCTGAGGGAAGAGAAACGAATGAGAGCGCGACAACAATTCAGCGCACACTTACATAATGTCTTTGTCAGCTTTGAAATCGCCATAGAGTGCCATTTCGGGCGCCAAATAGTTCAGCAGTATTTCGACGGCACCGGTTATGTACCTGTAATGGCAATCATTGGTCATCGCCATCGCTCACACCGCGTCACTCACATCGCTCCGGCCACTGACGTGCCGAGGAAGAAGAGCAGACCGACGGCGCCGCCGAACTCCGGTCCGAGCGCTCGCGATATCATGAAATACGAACCGCCGGCTGGAACTGAACAGCAGGTGGTCAGAGCTGTGGTGAGGCGTACACACACTTACCGATGCCGTTCGTGGCGATGGCCGACAGCGAAATCGACTGCAAATAAAACAACACATGAGTGGACGCTCGCTCTCTGTCTGTACTCACAGTCGTAAACGTCACCGAACAACAGAGCAGAACAATCGCGAAGAACGCCGGCATTCCTGCGGTGCCCGTCCTGTGCGAGAAAGGGTTAGAGTGAGGGGCAGTGGTCTGTGCGGGCAGTGGTCAGTGCGGGCATCACTCACATCCACGCCATTCGGATGAAGATAATCACTCCGAAGATGTTCTGAATGCAGGGCAAGTACACGCCGGTCAGCACTCCCAGGTTGGCCTTCTTCTGCGCGCCGCCGCCACTCTTCTGCTGCTGGTCGTCCACGTCGCTGATCGGCTGAATGGCGTCGTCATAGTTGGCCAGTCGCGAGAGCAGTGACGCCACGCGCGGCCGATCCAACTCGTCGTCGTCCTCACTGAACAGATACTGCGAAAAAACGCGTCACTCGTCATGACTCGCGTGACCGCTCTCACCATACCATACCATATTCCGCTCGTACGTGTTCGGCCGCAACTGTTGCTGCTCGTCCGCACCCGCGTCGCCGCCCGCACCGCAGGTGTCGCCCGTCGAGTCGTCTGCCGGGAGAGAGAGAGAGAGTGAGTGTGAGTCACTGGCAAATAGAGTTCGTGCGGCGCACAGTCTTCGGCGCGCACGACGAACGCGGCGGTCGCAGTGTCGGCGCCGTCGGGCAGCGCGTCGGTCGCGGGCTCGCGCACGGCGTTGACGGCGAACGCCTTCATGTCTGCGTCCGCTTCGCTCGCAGTCTGGCTCTCCATTGTTGCGCGCGCGCACTCACTGTTGGAAGCGCTGGTCGTGCCGTAACTGTGAAGAGCGTGCGCGTCGGCGCTGATCAGCCCTGACTCGTCCTCTCGCGCCGTCGCCGAAGAAGTCGACGCAGCGGTCGCCATAGAGACGGAGAAGCGCGACAAGCGATCCATCCGTGCATCCGATGATCACTGCTATCTCTACAACTACTGATGACTGCGAGGCGATGTGACGCGTGCGCACTCACTGCTGGCCAGCGATCGGAATGCGTGCGTGAGTCAGTTTGTGGCGAACGCTCAACAATCTCAATGACAAGCGTGACGACTTGACGGGCGTACAGACTGTACGGTACAGTGCGAGCCGCTTATGAACAACGATGTCGTGCTCTCACTGTGCTCTCACTCTCATCACCACTCAAATCAATTCATAACTAAAAAGAAATGCGAAAAATGTAAACTTATTTCACGTGAAATGCGTCAAACATTTAAACATTGTTTGTACGCAAAGTCCGGTCACCTGTTCTGCAGACACAACACTAGAGACCAGAAAATGCTTTTTTCGCTTTAGAGAGGGCTCTATAAGGTTCGCACCAATCATTTCAAGCGAATCTATTTTTGAAAAATTAAATTTGATTTGAGTTTATTCAGAGTTTATTACAGACGAATGCCATAAAATGAGTGTGTTTTCAATGTTTCGATTTTCATATATGGTTTACGGGAATATATATTTAATGATGTAAAACGAGATCAACTCATGCACAATACAAGACTAATGCGCGGAAATGAGAATTTGTTTTCAAAATTGTTATTAAAGGATGCCATAATAATAATAATCCTGTCCTAAACAATATGTGTTAATATTAAGCATATATTTCATAATATTTAAAAACAATTTAATACGACAGCCTTTTATTGAGTTTTAATGATTTGTTATGAATTTAAGTTATAGCTTAAGAGCGGGGTTATCGGTTAAGTAAATTGATAAAATCCGGTTTTTATAGACAATAATTCCTCTAAAGTCTTTTTTTCAGTTAAATAAAGTGATAAAATTCGGTATTTATATACTAAATATGTTCTAAATTAGGTTTATAAGTTCAAAGT
>JAQIYA010001493.1:0-12666 GCA_034699355.1 Microtritia minima | reverse complement strand
GAGTCATAGCGAGCGAAAGCGAGAAAAACATAACTTATAGCTCACAATTACGGCTCGCAATTAAAAGATACCATTAAGAGTTGGCAGATAAGAGTTGCGTTTATATGCAGCCATTATGATAGTGTTTTGCAAGTCTCTATCGTTATCGCATAATAAGTTCTATATTATGTGTTGACTCAATGGAGTATAGAGTTTAGCATAAAGTGTGCTGTTTTGCGCTCTTCTGTTGTGCTGCCAGAAATTAATTGAAGCGCGCAAATCAAGATTGTGGCGCAGGCTATCATAAAGCGGAGCAGTGGTGGCTCTGCTAATGCCAAATCAGCCCTATCTGTATGGGCTATCTCTGCATTAGTGCGCCAAAGTTGGCTATAGTCGGCTACAGTCGGCTACAGTGTGGTGAGTGAAGCGACTCGTACTCAATACGATAAGCTCGCAATGACCAGATTTGTCACATCGATGGCACTGATGATGAGCACAACATTTTCATTGTAAATGTGTCTCTATTGATATTAAATACGCGTTACTCTAACTCAATATTAGCTGATCTCTATAAGCTTTATGACACTCCACTCACTGTCATAGCGATCGCATTAAATTCAATAAACGACCAAACGATGAAACGATGAAACGCTCTCCAAATATATACGATAGGATTAAATATGATTTTCTCTCTCTTGTGGACTAAAAGTTGCCAAAAACACACGCAGACAAAGCATAGCATAAAGAGGAGCAATAGATGCGCGTTTCAGTCATTGCTGTATACGATAAGACCTGAAATGCATTTTAGTTGAAAGTCGTGAAAGTGAGCCAATATGTGTGGATATGTGTTACACAACTGATTATTGATGTTATTGTTGTTAAATAAAACTGAAAGCGCGACGCAATCATTCCAAATAGAGGGCAAAAAGAAATATGAGAAAAGAGCTCAATATATTATAACAGCCATATAATGGATGGCAGGTATCAAAAGAAGGGCTAAATTGCCTTTTCTTACATCACGAGATTTGAGTTTTTCTACTTTCGCTAAAGAATAACATTATCGACGTATAGCTTATAAGTTATAATACCATTTAACTTGTACTCTAGCATACAAGCTCTCTCCCCTCCCTCTCCACTCTCTCCCTCATCCCTCCCTCCGCCTGTGTCTTAGAGCGCTATGCAGGCCGTGTCAGCAGTGATAGTCTCATTCATTGTTAGCCTGATTGTAACGAAGCAGCAAAAAAAGGAGTGGCAGTGCAAGAGTGGTGAACAGAGGCGAACAGAGCTGAACGCATAACGATTTTCTTTCTCCTCTGCGATGAAGTTATCACTCTTCTATGACCTATCAGAGCGAGCAAGAAATTTAACAACAGGACAATTACGCTGAGCTGACAACATTTATCACTATTATATTATTATGGCTGTCGACGTTTGATGCAGCGTCTTATACGCGCTTCAGGACATTTCATAAATAACATATATAATAAAATGCTTTACGCCGATAACAACAGCTATTTAATATCTTACACCAAATAAGACATTCTTGAGAGAAAAATATTTTCAAATTAATTTTAAATACACCATTAAATTAATGTTAGCGAAGTTTTCAGCCCTTACAATGTATGCATAAATCATTATATTTATGTTAAAAATTGAATTAAACACTGTATAACGAGATTGTGTTTGTTTGAGAGAATTTCATATCAATTTCTGGCTTTTAGTACTTCAAGAACATTACAATTTAGATAAGACTTTATTATATTATGAGTTAATGACAGCGCCTCTAATGATTTTCGCAATTCTTCATTTCAAATTTCACAGACTATAAAAAACATTTTTTATTATAGAAAACTTTAAAAATTTTAATTTCACAGTATTCTTATTTACAAACTTAAAATGGATTTATGAATTATATTACAATTCAAATTTAGTGATTTTTAGGAAAAATTCTCGCAATTTTTTTTTTAATAGTGAGAAACATTAAATAAAGATCTATAAACAACTTTACAAAACCATATTATTTTTTGAATGCTATTTTATACTAAAATACCATTCGAGTGTTTGGCTAAAATCATTTAAGAAAATCCTCTCTACATTTTATGTATCATCAGTTTGTATAATTATAAATACTGGGTGTTATAAAAGTTTATTTTGACAAAATAGAATTTAATAAAATAAAAGCATGTCTGAACAGTAGTTTATGAAATTATATTAATTAAACATATCTATTGGAGAATGTTTTACTATATAACAAACCTTCAGCTTTAAACCGAAGCTTTAAAACAAATCAAAATAACTGACTTTTTGCCTAATGTTTGTATTGAATGAATAAAATAAAGAATTTAATGTTTTGAATGATTTATTTCTTATGAACCAATCCTATGATCGATCGTATGAAGTAATTCCAGAAACCAAACCAATTCATATGATCGGTCGCCAACTGTATTATCACATTAAATCAAAAATTGATAAATATATATATCCAACAGCATTATGAATGCTGAAGGAATGCTAAATAAATATGTATTAAAGATACGTATTTATTTAACATTAATACAAATTTCATATTTGCTAAATCTATAGGGTCATTCTTATAAGTGAAGCTATTCGTTATGGGGTATGCATTATGTCGTTACGTGTTTTTCTCAATAGTTTTTGTGATTAAGTCCCTCATAAAACTAATGTTTGTCAGAAGGTATGTGATTAAAACAATCACAAGCTTTTCTAAGAAATCTACTCTTGTATACCTGTTTGCGAGTTAGATTAAGTCAGATTAAGCTTTACTACAAACCTATTTGCATGAACGACATAATGCTTTACCCCATAACGAGTAGCTTCACTTAAAAGAATGGCTCTATAATATTAGTTTATCGATTTAAATTAATTTGACATATTAAGCGAATAATATTCACATAATATATTTAAATTTATCTTCAAAACTAGAATATATCGAAATCAAAATTTCAATTTTATGCTGTGACTAATCTGTATACTATTCTATTAATTCTATTCTATATATATTTTATATTCTTTGAATTGCAACATCAAAACAACGTTAACATCTGATATTAAAAATATGAATTAAATTTTGAAAATTATTTATATTAATAATAAATAAAAATATATAAGTATTAATTTTATGATTAAATAAGTAAATTTATGTGTTCAAATCAGGCTTTAAACTTGATGATCGAACTGGTAAATGCTGAATATTTTCTTAAAGAAAATCAGTTACAAAATTAGTTTTAAAAATATCAACCAATTGAAAAACAATATTTTTAATTATGATTTTTATTTTATAATAAATTAATTATTATTTCAAATTTCATAGAAATAAAATTTTTCTTAAACTCAAATTATTATTATGTATAATTTTAAATTTTAAAATTTGCAAATTTAATAATATTTATCTAACACAATTTATAATACATTAATGTTCTATTAATATTCTGAAAATTATTTTTTTTTTATTTTGCTAAAAATTAATTTACAATAATTAATTTATATAAAGAAAAAGAGCAGTAAATGTTTGCACTTTCAAATTTTTGATTTAACATATAATACAAAAAATCTAAAAAACTAGGTTTAATCTTAAATTTAGTAAATTTCGGTTTATATATATATTTAATAATTTGTCTTTTACTGTAAAATAAAAAATTTAATACAAAAAATGTATAATTTCATCTTAGATTATTTATTTATTTAAAAACAAATTATACAAAAATATTATACCGTAAAAATACTCCGATACCCCGCGGGTTATCTAAGAAAAAATTAAAATTTATTCAAAGTTTTGCAAAATTTTAAAAAGTAATTACAAATTAAAACTTTAAAATTAAGTGAATCAGTAAATTTAGAAAAACAATCTCAACAATTATTTTTATTAGTAGTTTTTGAAATGTTGCATATAAACCGAAATTTAAATTTGTAATTACTTTTAATAACTTGAAATAATAATAAAGTCAATTTTAACCTTAAACCTTGTTTTTTAAATAACAACGTTATATTCGATAAGCAATAAAAAAAAGTCGTCAGATTAGTTAATATTTTAGGTTTAAATACTTTCAAAATACATTTATTTGAATATAATTATTTATTTAAATTTTAACAAAAAAAATTTCATTTTATCAATTCCTCAAAAAAATTTTCCTATACTATATTTTAGCATTAAATATATAGAGTTAAATTATTCTAAATTCTCAAAGATAAGGCTAGCCTTTTTTAAATTAAGAAATACTTAAAATATTGAATACGGTTTTAACGAAAAATTTAGATTTCAAGTACGAATCCAACGAGGATTTGAAGTACGATAAATTACATATAAATATTTTAAAATTAAAATCTTTGTTTTTTAATTGAAATAAACTTCAATCATAATTATTAAAATATATACAAAATTTATGAAAATCACTATTAATAATATTTTAGACTTATAATATTATAATTTTAAACTACAAATATTTAATTCGTTAACTAATATATTTTTAAAGCAAATAACAGATTTAAAAGTATTTTTAGTAAATTGCATATGTTTGCAAATGCTCATAGATCTGTATAGATATACATTATTATTTAAATTAATGTCTTCTGCGAATGACAAAATTTTGGAATTTAGCATTTGTGTATAACTTCTATCAACACATTTTCAAACAACTATAATGTCCGACCAAAAATTTTTCAAAAATCTAGAGAGAAATCACGGTTAAACAGAGAAAACTTAAATTTTATCCCATAAGTATAAAAATTTTAATATTGTCTGAATTGAATTTTTTGTTGTTGTTAAAAACAAAGTTTGAAACAGAGAAAATGCACTTTATCTTCACTTATTATAACTCTTTTCTAACTAATATAGCAAATTCAAAGTTAATAAAATGCTAATAAAGAAACTTATGTAACTTATATAAGTTATTAAAGTTTGCTATAAACGGAGTTCAAAACTCAACACTAATTACTTAAAAATAACAAAGCATTTATCAAAATACGAATCACGAACGAAATTAAGAGCCAACTCAATACATTAATTTAATTGTTTTTGGTTTATATTTTTGTAGTTTGTATCTTAAGTAATGTTTGAAAATATTACCTTTTGATAAATACTACAAGAATTTCTAGGAAAGAGAATTTAATTGTAATTTAATTTATCTGTAATTTTGATTTTACTAAAAAATAAAAGATATTTTAACAAAATTTGTCAAATAAGAGTCACCGACTTATCTGTGAGAATATAGAATAATTTTATAAATATACATACATTTAAGTTTTAGTATAAATGTTAGTAAAGTTTTAGTGAAATATACATACATTTAAGTTTTAGTTGGGTTTACAAAATATTTGAATATAAATAATTTTATATAATTATAGTAATTTTAACATTTATTATTAACAAAAATAAAATATTTAATCAATTGTAAAATATTATCATAATTTTATAATTAATTTTATTCTCCATATGGTATGTATTTTCTATAATATTTAATTTTAATCTTGTTTAGACGTGCAAATATTTAAATAGTGATAAAAATATTAAATTTTCTACTGTATGACCTTTTCAATAATAAAGATGTTATTTATTGTATAATTTTGCAACTTTACTGGTAATTTAACCATTTTACGAGCTTATCATTAAACGAGCTTTAGATAGTTTATTATTAACATGTTTATAATTATATATATAACTAATTACTGCATTAAGACATAATATAAATGGTAAACTAAATTTTTAAAAAAAACTATTCAATTAAAATGTTATATTCATTTTTAGAAAAATAAAATAACAAATTCTTTTCAAAAATACAAAACGAGATTACAAAAAAATTTGTCAGGAATAGGAATAAAGTAATAATAATTGTTTATAACGTTATCAAAATAACAAATTTCAATTATATATAGGTGTTGATAACATCTATTAACAGATTTTCATTGAGACGCACACAAAGCTTGTAAAGGAAACCTTATGTTCAATTTCTCTGCTGACGGGCCTCGTATGCACCCATACTAACCTACATATTCTCCAATCGCCATGTAAGCCATTGTTCGCCAATTGCTTTCGGCACTAATATATGCTGCAATTGAAAGTTTGCTCAACAATTTATTCTTCTCAATATTCCCGACTACAACTTCAATGCCGGCGCACTTTAAAAAATAAATACCTGCAATAATAGTTGAAAAATCGATTGAATCGTTGCTTTTTTCATCCTATTTTATTTCACAAAGAAAAACGAAGAGTGGCGTCACTTAAAAATAATGTTTCGCCAAAAGAATAGTATAATATAGAGTTATATCAAATGCTAACAAATTTTATATTTCAAGTGATTCAAAATAAATTCTATTTTCGAGAGCATTGCATTAATAATATCAAATGAAAAAACCGCTCGTCCCGAGAAAAACTCGTATAAACAAGAATATACTTAAGAATATTAAGGATATTTGCTGTAAATGGAAAAGAATATTGCGAAACATAGTTGAGGTAAGGATTTGGTGAATGTGAAGCTTTAATCGTGATGAAGAGCTGAATATGACTTTTATGAAAAAAGAAGACCAAATTCAATGGGTTTTAGGTTTATTACAAGTGGGCGATCCGTTTATTTTTATGATGTAATTTAAGATAAATTGTACAAATTTTCTCTCTCTCTCTCTCTCTCTCTCTCTCTCTCTCTCTCTCTGATAGCATAAATTGCAAATCATTTTGATCTATAGGGATGGCGTTATTTCATTTTCTCTTTAGAGTTTCAAATATATTTTTAAGAAATATTAGTTTCATTTAAGAATTCCGCTATAAAAGATTTGTTTGATGAGATGCATCATTTCAAACCATAATCAATCAACAAAGTTTTTTACACCCTAAGGGCTGTTAATCATACAATAGAATATTTGAAAACTAGTTAAACAATTTTGCTATAGTGTTACATTTTAGTCAAAGGGTAAATGTATTCTCTATTTATTACATTTATTCTCCTATTGGATGTGAAAAGACTATATCATAGATCGTTTTAATTCAAGTTTAGTAAATAAGTTAAGTAAATCATTAGTTTCGATGAGTAATGCATAATTTTAAGAATGATCGTTAACATCGATCATTTTATATTCATACGTGTATTCAAATAAATTATGAATTAAGTATCAAATATAAAATTAACACAACATCAGTTAATTGCAGTCTAAAGAAAATTTAATAATATTAACATTAATTTTTTTATTTGTTAAAAAATTTCATTTTTAATCAATATTTTTATGATAGTCATTGATATTTTGTAAAACACGTAACAGATTTATTATAAACTTTTAAATATGTTCGCTTGTAGTCAATCAAATTTAATTTATTTATTACACTCAAAACTTTTCATATAAATTTTCATTTTAGAAATAGTTATTTTTTAGAATTGATTTTTGAGATATACTGACTCTATATGTTATTCATAGACATAAGTTCAACATGTTATTCAATTAAGTTGTTTAACTTAGTTGTAGCTTAATTTATTGTATATATAGAAAGTGCATAATACAAGTATACTTTATTAAACATACAAAATATATCATTCAAAGAATTCACATTATCATTATTATCATTACATATAAAACTGAAACATTTTGTTTGATTTATTTCACTAATAATGTAAACATAAATGTTGTGCCTTATTTTTAATGACAATAAAGCATATAACTTATTCATAACAATTAACTTTCTTACAACAATGCTTTAATCAATAATTTTGATGACATTATATTTTTGTTTCACTTCTTTTTAAGGAAAAACTCTTGAGTGCTATAATTTTTAATGCTATGAGCAATATTTGAATTAATTTAGTTCTTAAAAAAATTTGACATTTTATTATAACGGTTATAAATAGACTCGGGCTTAGACTCCAATATAACACAGAGACTCACACTCCAACTTAGGAGACTTACTACAGATTTTGGTCGGGTCTATGAGTCTATTTTAAGCACTATATTATTGGCTTATTTGGTTAACCCAATAATCACCTCTCGTTAACGATTGTTCAGCACTACAGTCAGTGGGTTCGAGACACTCTCTGGTATTCTCTGGACTTTATCCAAACAGTTAAGATCGAGGAAACAAACACTCTATGAGTCTATCAGTGTCCACGTTATAAATGGACTGTGACGGCAAAATAATAATGTCATATATATTTCTGTATATAAATGATACAAATAGCCATTTATAAGTGACGATAACTTGTTTAATCGTTTTATTTAATTTATTATAATTTTATTTAAATGTTGAAGACTAGGTCCCTATGTTATGGCCTTTATGAGCATATAAAAACAGTCCATACACGCCTGATATATTCCTATTGATGTCCTTATATCAAGCAATAATACCTTTGCTTGTTTTCACAATCAAAATGCCAATTACCGTATTTTTACTATGAAAGCCCGCGGACTATCTATGAAAAAATTTAATTTAGAAGTAAAGTAAATTGTAAAAATTTTTGCTGTGCGGACTATAATGGGATGTGGCTATACATGAAGGTTTTTATATACATTTGTATCTAATTATCATTATATTAAAAATTATAGCTGTGTGGGCTATCGTCGTAAAAATAGAGTAAGTCAATCAATTCGAAATAGAAATATATTGCACACAATTATTTTTTAAAAATAAACAATTAAAGAATGGAGTTAACAAGATTTGCGTGAATGAGCCGAACACAGAGTGCACTTTCACCCTTTATTCACTTTTGCTAATTGCATACTGTATTAATCAAATTTGATCTATGCTTGTCTGGCATATTCACATCAGTACTTCAACACCTGTCTAATAATTAATCTATGATATTAGTTTAAACTGCACTTTGCCTAATGAAATGAAATATTGTATTAATTATTACAACTTAAAGGATATCTACTATATATTACTATTACTAATATTACTTATTAGTATTATAATACTTCAAGTATATAAAGTATTTTCATAACTTCAAGTTTAATCGTCCAGTTATTGTCTACAAGTTAGTAATAATATCACTATAACAGCAATTAAAATGTAAAATTCAATAAATGGTTAAACTGTACGAATCAAATTGATGAAATAACTGCAATATTTTCTATTTTTTAGTAAATGATGGCTCAGTTTAAGGCTTCTATAATTATGGTAATATTATTAAGTTATGCACTCATCAATTCGGCCAACTGTGGCATATTAGGCGTGATCGGTGGGTACGGTCTGTGTCAGACCGCATGCAACGCAGTCTGGGTTGCGTGCTATGCGGCCGCTGGACTGACCGCCGGCGCCACAGCTGGAGCTTCGATACCGGCGGCGGCCATAGCCTGCAATGCATTGCAGGGCACTTGTATGGCCACCTGTGCGATCTCGTTTCTGGTGGCGCCCACACCGTAGCCGATGACCGATGATTGGATTGGCCGTTAAACCACTATAATTGCAATGTGTAACAAGTTATAATTAATTTCCTTAGTTATGTGATTAATTTAGATTTGAATATTGCACTTAATTTAAAGACAATTATGGATATGTTAATTATTGTCTCAATAATTATTGCTTAAAATGTATGTTTAATTTAAATAATTGTTACGCTATTTAAATAAAACAATAAATTGATTAAAATTTCAAATTTTAGTTAAAAATTAAGTGAAATACTTTTAAAAGTAAATTAAAAACGTGAAAAGTAAGAAACGCTAGCGTTTTAATACACTTGAAGAAACTTCGCCCAGCATTTTATGAACCATCGAGTTTAGTAGATTTTACTAAATTTTATAAATGAAATTAAAATTGTAATTAATATTAACTCTACTTTTTCTAAAGAAAAAAGAGCGGTAATTCACAAATAAAATAAGATACGCTATATAAAACTTAATATCAATATGATAATACTAAATATCAAACATATTTATTGTGACATCCAGACTAAATTATGTTGAATATGTGTTTTCAAAGTAAGCTAATAAACTATAATAAAGCAATAGTATAATAAAAAAATAATAATACCTGTATATTGTATTAATAACGAAAAGCATTCGTAAAATTGGTTTACTACTTAACCTAAAGAATCAAATTTTGACCATATTTTTTTCTATAAAAACTTTAATTTATCAATTTATTTAACCTAAATGTCCGGTCTTTAATGATAGCGATAATTTTAGTAACCATTCATAATATTGAATGTTAATGGTTAGGTCGATAGCAATAACCATTAATTGTTTTTGCTTTTCCTTGTTTAACTCTGCATAGCATTCATTTACTAGAATATATACCCATAACCAGTGTTGATGTCTATAATCTTTCAATTTATATCTGTTTCAAAAATGTTCCCATAAATTATAATATGCACTCTTTTTTTATATATTAATAATTATAGTTAATAATTGTTAATATTTAAAATTAAAAAATTATTGCCAGACTATCATTTAAATAATTGACTTTATTTCGGCGAAATATTCATTAAACATTAAATAAGAAAGCAAAGTAGAAACAAACCGATTACCAAAGAATTATCAGTAATTGAATGAATGCCTGCAATCATTTTTGTGGAAATTTATTAGAACTCAGGTATTATTACTTGTATGTTATTGCTATAGGTTTGAAGATAAGTTATACTTATCAATCAATAACAAATTTATGTCAGCCTTTTTCTTTTACCGCAATACCAATACGGTAAGTGTTTCATAAGATCCTCTCATTTTTAAACGAAATCTATTTCATTTGATAAATTTCTAAACTTTCTAAAAGTGCAAAATTTGGTGGCAATTAAAAAAATAAATTACAGTCCTTTAACAAAGGCTTGAGTAATTTAACGATGTTTCTTAAAATTCATACAATGAACGCATAATAATTAACACGATGATGATAATTAGGGAACCAAGAGTTAAAGTCCTAAATTCAAGAAGGAATCAGTAGAAATAAGTGACTTATTTTTGGTGATTTTTAGGAATATATATTAAAATAGGTTTATTATCACGCAAACAACTTTTACAAAATAAATTATTATACATGTAATTATTGTACTGTATAATAATTTATACATGTAAATATGTTTCTGATACTAAAATAATGGTGTAATTTTGGAAATTCTAAACAAATTTTAAATGTTGAAATTTTCTGGAATTATCGAGTTTTATAAAAGTTCTGAAAATGTCGGGAAGTTTGAAATTTGTAAATTAAATGCATTAAAAATATTTGATCGAATGATGTATTTTGGTTTCATAAATCCTTTATCAATTGAAATTTCGGTAATTCCCGAATTGTAACAGTCCTGGTAATTGTTATACTGTATTGTGATTGTACAGTATTGCGTTGTATTGATAGCATAAGTTTGCAAAGTCTGCAAAGCAAAGCAATTGCAATATTTTAATTGCCTTTCTCTTTCTCCACTTAACATTACTTCGCACATTAAGAAGTTTTAATTGTGATTTAGTTTAATTTATACTTACAATCTATAAAAATATATTGAACCAAACTTTTAATAATGGAGAAATACTTACAGAGTTTGTTTATGTAATTAAGCGTCGAAAAAGTTTCATTTATCAAACATAGAACTTTATTTATTTAATTAATGTCATTAATTAACAGTCAATTCAAAATCAATTAATTAAGTTTCCTTTTTTGTTATTCAAAAGCATACCTCTAACCGGAATTCGCATTTCATTGCATAACACATTACAATTATTAATAAATAGGTATTTCAGTTGTGTTTTGTTTTATTATTTTGGTTTCTAAATGTCAAACAATGACGAGTCATTAGTGAAATCACAATATTCCGGTCGATCTCCAGCCTTCAAACCAAATAAGTTCATAGATGTGGGAAGAGGTGTCAAAAATGTCACTTTAGATAATTGTTTCTGCGATGCAATGAAAATACTTTATTATATTAAAAAAACACTAATTTATCACTAAATTATTAATTTAATAGAATTTTTTTGTGGTTGAGTACACGATTAAAGTTTCGCGTGAGTATGCGTTTTGAGTGTAAGCACTTTGCAATAGCTTTTAATGTTGCCTAAAATCACACTATCTTTCGACATACATATGTATTTGCTTATAAGTAGGAATCTTCCATTCCGGTCAGTCTCAAAATATTAGATTCAGCGGTCAAATTCGGTCACACGAAAATATTTAAACAAATTTATGACCTAAATGTGTGTTTTTATATTAATAATTAAGCTTTTCTTCGATATCTCCATTATAATACATAATCATTTCAATTGCTAAAGTATTCATATTTAATTTACATCGGTTTAAATCTTGAAAATTGCGAAGTTTACAAAATAGTTATGTAAAGCTTGTATCTATTTATTGCATTCTTTAAAAAGTTTCATTTTTAATCCTATAAAAAAGCAAATACTCAACATTTATAAGACTTATTTTCGGTCAAATTCTGTAAGTTTACAACTGACCGAAATTATATTTTCAAATTCGGCGGTTAAATTGGGTCAAATTCGGTTCAGCTTAAAAGTTAAAATTAAATTATATTTATATTTTTGTTTTTTTAGTAATTTATAATTTACTTAATAAAATAAATAATACTAAATATATACATAAATTTTAGATAACATAAATTGTTATTTACTAAAAAAACTTATAAGACTTAATTTTATTTTGAATTATTTATAGCCTGTTATAGTGGACTGAAATTTAAAATCATTCTCACATCGATCTTAATTTAATAAAGTATATGAACAGGAAATTAAATTTATTTGTTGACATTGCGTCTT
>JAQIYA010001492.1:0-12667 GCA_034699355.1 Microtritia minima | reverse complement strand
GAGAGTTGACTTTATTTTAATTAAATAATGAAACGCAATATTTGTAGCATTAACTCTACCAAATAAGTTCTATTCTTTTGGCATAAAATAAAAAGAAATTGTTTTCTCATTTTGAAGGCATTACGGTATGAATAGGAAACGAGTTTTTATTATTTAGTTTGAGTCGCGACTGAATGCCACCGCATTTACAACCAAAATCTCTTTACTTAAATATTTATGCAACTTAATCACAGATACGTAGCTTTTCCAGTGAATCGAAAAACTCATTCATACAATCAATTTTTTTCTTTCCCAACCATAGTCTCTAATCTGAAATAAGGAAATCGATTTTCTTTTTTGCTTGTTTTTTGCAAATATCACCCTTAAAGCAACAGGTATTGTGAAATTCGGCGCATTATTGGCGCATAAACTAGTGATTCCGCCACTCGTTTCCTAACTTCGCTGGAAATAGATTGGGAATGAAAGCTGAATAAAATAGTGGCAGTTTTCGAAAAAATAAAAGTAATTTTTCAAAAATAATATAAGAAATATATACATGTATATATGACTTATTTATATATAACTATAAACTGTAGATATATTATTCAAACAATTCTAGTGAGCAAAAGCTAAATATAGTTATTTCTTCTCAATGAGAGGCACTACAGATAGAAGAAGAAAAGTAGAAATAGTTTTTTTTGCTTCAAACATAACTTCTTTAGATATAAGTTTACTTACCATCAAATTGCGAGTTAGAGGCATAGGTATGGATGATGGCAGGAGAGAGAGAGAGAAAGTAAGGGAAAATGGAAAGAGATGACAATGACAGTCATCCTTATAAGCGCACTATTAAATAATATTTTGGCCGAACATTTATTTACCGAATAAACATTATCAAAACATGCACACTGTAACACAAACATTCAGAAAAATAAGTTATGTACGCCTTAATCAAATCTTAGCAAACAAATGTTTCGGCATTAATAGTAAGTTACGGTAGAAAAATATATTTCATAACATTTATTGAAATTTGTAAATAAGTCTAAAATTTCAAAACATTTCAAAATTTCAAAAATTTGACCATTTATGGATTTATTTATAATTTTTATGCATTAAAGTGCAAAAATATTTACGACAATATTAAAGAAAATCAAAAATATTTGTAGACGAAAAAACTAAATTACTTGATTTATATTCAGTAATTTCTTATTATTGAATTTCGAATGGCGTTCACGTTTATAAATCAATATAAATTCAGATTAACACTATTCATGCAATATCTAACTCTTTTCGACCAGAAATAAAACTTAATAACAAACATGTTTTGGATGTTGTTTTAATATTTGACAGATTATTTGTTTGCAATAGAAGAATATTCTTCTTTTATTTCTATAATCAGAAGGAAAAGTAATTTTGTATGTTTGTTAAAAAGACCAAAAGGTTTTTTACCAAAAGTCCAGTATTTATCGATTCTACAGTTTTATGGCTAATTGACAAAAGTCTTTATTTTTTATTTTTAACATTTGTTCTGAAATTTAGGAAAACTCTTTATTTTTAATTAAAAAAAAGTTAGAATATATAATAAAATTAAATTAAAAATCAATATTTGCATTTACTAATTAAAATAAACAAACGAATTTAATAAACGATGTTTTGATTTAATTTGCACGAACTCCACTAAGACTGATCAACTTATTATTAATAATTTTAATATAAAAATAAAATTTCATTAAATTCTCAATATTAACATTAATCACTCAATACTTTATTATGTTTAATAAAACATACAGTAATATTTTATTTAATTGCTTAAATAAATAACATCGTAAAAATACTTTATATATGGTATAGAAATATGTTGTATAATATAATAAATAAATGTTGAAATAATATTAATCATAATTTTTAAATAAAGTTTTAAATATTAGACTTTAATTAAAATAGTACTTAATAATAACAATATTATAATTTTTATTTTGTTAATTTTGAAATTATTTACAGAGAAGTTTATAAAGAATTAGAAATTAATGTTTGAGCATGAAAATGCTTTACAATCTGTGTTACACACACTTTTTAATATATTGTTAATTCACAATGCAATTGAAATTATTTTATTTAATGAAAAAAAATAAGTATATACAAGTAAGATATATTATAGTTATTATGATAATATTAATTTAAATTTAATTATTTATAAAATCATATTTAATAAAATTTAATTTCAAAAGCATTAAATTATTAACTATTAAATTCTATTTAAAATTTAAATTATAACTATAGTTAATTTAATGTTAATTTAATACTCTTGAAATTTTCTAATAATCTTGAAATTTTTAAAAATTATCATGATTTTATAGAATTTATTAATTCTATAATTTTATATTTTAAATGATAAATTGACATTTACATACTTTATTTGAATTAAACAACATAATGCTTACTATTATTTTATAATACAATTAAATTAAATACAAACAAAGCTATTTTGAATTCTTTAAGTTCATTACAAATTAAAAGCTAATATGAATTATTATAAATACGAAAGTAATTTTTAATTAATCTATAATCGAGAATAACAAAATATTTATATAATTGAATCATTATTTTAAATTAACAAACCTAATTAAACATTAATTTAAAGTTTTTAACATATAAAATTGTTTTTGATTTAATTAATATATTAATATATACATATATATTAAACATATTTTATAAAAAACAACAACAAATATCGATAATGCAAACATTATACAGTAAATATCAACTAAATATTTCAACTTTTATCAAATACCATTAAATCTCATAATAATATAGTTAAAGCCGAAAATTAGTTTATTAACCCTGATTTCGAAACCCTATATATCATACCCTACTTGAATCATGAACTCATAGCATTTAAGCCCTAAGAGTTTATCACCATTAAGCGCATAACAGTCACCGAAGTTATTATACTTTATCTTCGACTCCGTTCGCATTATGGGCGATAGAGTTGACGCTGGCGTTCACAGCGCTGCCATTGTCTGGAATCTCTTGGAGCACAATCGAGCATTTCTTATGATTAAGGTTAGTGGTGGCGGTAACGACCGTATCTAACTTTGTGTCGTTTTCGTTTAGCGACGACCGGCGCCTGGAGTGCGATTCGATGGCCGCCGATCTATGGCCGCACAACTCAAATATATAGCAGAAAAACTTTTTCGCGCCGTTTCGAAATGTCGAGTTGAGCCAGCAGTAGATGAAAGGGTTGTAACAGACCGACGACATGGCGAACCAGTGACACTGTAAGGGAGACAAACCAAACGAATGAGTTAACACTGATATTCTCTTATTTATTGATGATATACAAAAGCCAGAGTCGTAAATTTACTCTATTTCATATCCCGAAGGAAAGAAGAAATCCTTGCGTAGCATATAATACATAACAGTTTTTATTTGCAGTTATTAAGAATATTTTATATGGACATTGTTTATATATAAATATTATTATGTAATAAAAAATGCTCTAAAAATCTACTAAATTATTAGATTATTTTTGCACTTAAGTTAAAATTAATACAAAATTGTTAGCTTAAGTGTCAATTAAAATGCTAAAGTTTAGTTGTAATCAAATCAAAACTTTATATATACATTTTAATGTGCAAAAGTAATTCATAAAGAATACTAAATGCACATTTATATATTGCATAATATAATGCATTATTTAATTATCAAAATTGTTGCTGTAATTTATGCCATACATCATCAATCTTTCATCACATACATAATCCATGATTATTTAGAGAATGAATGGATTTAAAATTTTAATCAATAATAAAATATAATTTAATTAAAGCAAACATAATTATGTAAACATAATACATAAAATATAGAATCTAATTATATAGAATTTAGGGAAAATGTTATTTATTTCATAAGCTATTATACAATGTATTCAATAAAGCTATCGTAACTCTTTAAGTAGATTAACAGCTCATGAACTTTAAACTTTGGAAATTAGTTTATAACAACAAATTTAAAAATAAATTTATTATAAGCACAATAATATATTATTGCGTAATTAAATAGGATTAAATTTATTTGGTAGAGATTTATTTGTTCACTGATGGAAAGTTTTCATTTCAAAAGCAATGACTTATAATCATTTAAGCTTATATATAGTATTAATGTATAAAATGTTGCAAATATATAATTCAATTTACATTTTTATGGCCATATTTTGTATTTTTTTTTCTAATTTGTTATATTGTTTCCTAAATATTCAATTTAATATGTCCATAATATAACCGCATTAATTTCTCAATGATATATTTTATCTATACATAATGTATTTAATATAATCAATTCAATATGTCTAAAATAATAAAATCAATAGCAAAATAAGCTCATTTGTATTGTTACACTTAATCATTTATAGGTTTCTTAATTTTCTTACTATTATGGTAATTCTGTACGTCTAATTATTAAACTAAGTTTCCAATGTTTATAAAGATTTGAATTAAATTTAAAGAATAGAGTATTTTTAAATTCGAATTTATCAGCAGATTTATGCTGTCATCTTCAAAAATGTTTTTAAAATCAATTTTTTAAATTAAATATATAATTTTAACAATATTTAAACATTAAACCATTATTTTCATTACGTGAGCAAAATGTACAAAAATATATAATCTCAAAATTAATATTTATGGTTATTTTTAGAAAAAATTAAAATAGAATGCGTTTAAACTAGAATTCCATAAATATTTTAATTACAATAAAATTGTAAGTTAATAAGTTATAAATTAATGATATGTCATGCTCCGTGATTTTTGAGAAGAAAGAAAGATATAAATCAGCGAACATTTGAACAGAATAGTCGACTTCATTTATATTCCCAAGATTTAAATATGAAAAGTTATATCATTTTACATGAATAGCGCATTAATTTCGGAATAGACTTGTATATATGCGAAGCGCTATATTGCGAACTTTATAATTAATAGGCATAACTTTATGGCAGTTCAGTTTTAAAGCCTAGAAAACATTTTCTAATAGGCAACAGTCTTCGGGGATTTTTATATATTTGTCAATGAAGTGCATGAACAACGGTTGGAGAGTATATATCGTAATGAAATCAGGGATTAAGTATTTCGCAATAATTTATTATTCTATCTGTTTATGAAACTGAGAAATAACTTTCATGTATGAATGGAATTTGAAGTTTTCGATTTATAATGCTGTCATTTACAGCAATTTTTAAAAATATTAATAGATTAATGCGTAATTTGCAAAATAGTCTATAATAATATTTATTAATATATAATTTAGTGAATCCACAAACAATAATAAAAGTTAAGAAAACATAATTTTCTATAAAATTGTTACTTTTAGTGAATTTGTATAAATTATTAATTTTGATTGATTATAACTTTTGCTCGTTTTTGTGATGATATTAAATATAATAAAAATACTAAAAATAAGATATATTTTTAAATAAAAGTATTTGTGCTAAATAAATAAAAAACAGTTCATAAAATATCGATTAATAAAATTCAAAACAGTTTAAAATAATCATTTTGTGAACATAAATCATGTTATATTGCGGCTAAACAAACACTTATGTGTTCGTATGTGTTGATACATTTAACTGCTAACTCTATTCGGATCCACCATTCATTTCACAAACACCAGCATTTTTAAATTTAGCAAATCTATCGATTGCTCTAATTATATAAATTCAATAATGTAAATTTAATTAAATACTAAAGCTTAGAGAATATAATTGCATAAACATTCAATTATTTTCATTTTGCATAACACCGGTATAATTCATAATTAATTAATTTTTATTCAAAATAAGGGTGTTATTAGAGGCTGATAAGTTGGCGAAAACAAAGTCTACTCCTCTAATGGACTTTATTTAAATTAATTATTCAATTTTTATTTTTTGTTGGTTTGCTGATTTGTTTTTTGCAAATTTTTATATATTATATATTAAATTATATAATTTATAGTTTGTCAAATATAAAGATATTTGCTTTAATAAAATTCATTAAAACTTTTATAAAATATATTAAACATTTTATTATGATATCTTGACAACTTTTTCATTAATTATATATATTGTCTTTAATTATAGGCATTATTTTAAAAAAAATTATATTTCTTTACAATTTTAAATGAATTTTATAATAATTTTTTAATTAAAAAATTTATTATCTTAATTTTATAATGCTTACCGTTATAAAAAGGTGATAATTTTTCGTAATGACTCCAAAGTCAATCAATAAATGATAAAAATTGATTGGTAGCCAACAAATGGCGAAAACTGCAACCACTAAGACTAGCATTAATATTCGTCGGCGTTTTCTTTCTGATCTTCTTTTTGAATCGTTTTTACCTAAATTATATTTAATAAAATTAATAAATACAATGATTACATTATATTGAAAGATTGTAATAATAATAAATTAATTTTGTAGTTATTGTTTTTTAATAAAAAATTTTAATTAAAATTTATTGATTATATATTTGATTTAACGATTGATTTGAAGTCTAGAGTCAATCATAATTTATAAAAATTGATATAAAGCTAAAATGGGTGAAAACATAAAGTAACAAACGGCACAAAAAGCTCGTAAACGAGACCACAAATCTCGATACAAGAAGAAGAGTTGGAAAGATTAACGACTCAATCTGTTTCTTGAATGACCATAATAGGAGATTATCATTGATCAAAAAATATCACGACTTTAACAAAATTTACTGCACTTAAAGAAAATGCTATCACCGCAGACCATAGCTAATGGTTATCTATTTTTAGCAATAAAATTATAAAAATGTCTGCTCTTATTTTAAAATTAAATAATGGCATCTAATTTATAAAAATTACTCTTTAGATTATCTTATTTACAGCTTATAATTTACAATTTATATATAGTCTAATATTAAAACTTTAACTTAAGCTTTTGTTTATAATCTTAATCTTAGTTATTAAAAATATTAATTATAATATTATTTTCAAAGTAAGCTTTTAAATCAAATCATAAAATTCGTTCACCACTCACAACATTTCGAAAACTCAATTAGAATCTATAAAACTATTGGCCACAAGAATTACAAGAGTTTATATAAGACCTTCTTCTACAATAAAACCGTTTCCTCACTGACCTAACACTACATTTTTTCAAGCGATCACATGTGCTTCATCAGCAAAATTATGTTTTTGGTATCGCCTGAGCCTTGTATTGTTTGACAGATGGTCAACAATATTAATATGTGCTAAGATAATGTTATTGAAGGCAGAAAAAAAATGCGAAAACAATGATAATAAGACGAGCAAAGTTAGTCGAGTTAACTACTTGTTTAGTTTTGTGCTTACTGTTCAATATAATATTTTCATAGATAAAAATAATATAGCATTATTGCTTTATTCTATTGATATATACAATATAATATTAAAAGTTAAATAAAACTAAATACTTGTTTATTAATAGTTACAAAATTTTGAAGGATATTTTTTATTTTTCAAACTTATGTTTAATTTTCTGTTTAGAAAATTTTAAATATTAATAATAAATAGTATCTCAGATTAATTTTTAAATATAAATAATAAAAATAATAAATTAAATCATTTTATTTAAATAATAAATGAAATAAAATCATTATTATAATAAATCATAATTCAATATTTAAATTTACCGAAAGCTAGATTAAAGAACTAAACGTATTTTATCTTTAGTATTCTGTATTATATCGCAATCCAAACCATACAGAGTGTGGTATATATATTTTATTCATGATTAATATTTAATAATCTAAAAGCAAATGTACGCACTTAAGTGTATATAAATATGTTTAAATATCGAATACTAGTAACATTTTATACTTTTTATAAAATTGTATATTTACTATTTTTTAACTTTAAAATATTTGTTTATTAAATATTTAAGGCATACCTGGAAAACATTTCGATATATTTTGAAAAATGTATTTTATAGTTTTGTATAATAACATAAACATTTAAGCAAAATTAAATTTTGCTGACGTATTTCTCTCCTAGTTTTCAATAAAATATTAAATTTACTATGATTTTAATAGAAAAATTGTAAATTCAAAAGTTCTAAATTCCAAACAAAATTTGTCAAATCATTGTTTAAGTGATTTGACAAATATTTTCAAAATATAGCTTTAAACTTATAATAATTACGGTACACTTTCAAAGTTTATATAACACAATAAAAGAAATCAATTTCTATTGACTATAACCACTCTCTGCTCAAATGTAGGTTCACTCTCTCAGTTCGTTAGACCAAATTTAATGCTTAACTTCCATTTAAAAAAGTTGATAAAAAATAAAAACTTATTTTTATTGATCACAAAAACTTTTTTAAAAAAATATAAAATTAGGCGCAAAAATTAACAAAATCATTACAGAAACAACAGTTTCGTAAGCATTTTAAAATTATCATTGAAAGCTTTGCTTTTAACGGTTGTTCGTCAATAAACTTGTTTTCCGTTTGAAAGCTAATTTATTTACGGTTACAGAGTATTTTTAAATTTGATTACTACCAAAAGTATTTGTTAATAACACTACTTTTAAAAGCATAAAACTATTATTGAAGTAATTTTTACTTAAATAAGTGACCAAATATTTTTTATGACAATAATAAAAAATTTTATGGTCATAAAAATAATAACAGCATAAATGGAGAGCACTTTAGTCTATTTAATACAGTGCACGTGTGTTTTAAGAGATATATTAATCCATAATAATGAGTTGCGTTATAAAAGGATTTTTATACAGCTATGATTTATCAAAATTTGAGTGAGAGAGTGAGTGAGTGAGTGAGTGAGTGAGTGAGAGAGAGAGAGAGAGAGAGAGAGAGAGAACATGTTTTAGCCCATAAAACATGACTTGAATATTATTTACAATTAACTTTATGTAATAGACTATTTGTATTCAAGAATAATTGCCGTCGAATTAATTATGATTAATTTGCCATTTATTTCACTTATTTAATAAATATTCTTTTAATCATTAATAATACATAATAAAATTCTGATATATAGGTGAGAATCTATTTTACTAATAATTTTACTAACTATACTTTACTCAAGTAATGCAAACATTTTCCAAATTAAATATCAATCTTTATTCTGATTTTATGAATTAATAAACTGATAAATTTTTAATATTTTATCTTACATTATGTAAAACAATTATATTAAATTAGTACAAAAACAATATATTAAATTTTGAATAATATTTCTAATCATTTTAAGTTTTTAATTTTTAAATCATTAGTTACAAAAGATTAAAAGTCTAAACAACTATACACCTCCTATACACCATTGATATTATAAGGCGCCTTTGACTAAACCGAAAATAAATATATGTGCCGTGTGGAGGTATCTCTTACTAGTTCTGAGTCTGTACAGAGCCGGACAGAGAAACAATACTTAAGGTCCTAATGTAAGACTAGCCTTTGGCTAAATTATAAGCCTTAATAAATAACACTCATGGATATTAGATATAAAGATATAAAGATAAATATATAGATAAAGTTAGTATATTAAGTTACACAATGTGTAATACACATATAAACTAATGGATTTTAAAAATATATAAATTTCAAACATATTATTTATGTATTAAATAAAAATATTCGAAAAGATATATTAATAAAACTTTAAAACTTGCATTTAGTATTAGACAAATATTTAATTAATGAAGAAATATAAAGCAATTTATTAAATTAGAATGTATTAAAATTTGAAAATGAACAGAACAAATATTTCTGATTATTCGTGCAAATTTAACATTATTTTCTAAAAGGTATTTTGTTTTTATTTACTTTTTTTAAAGCACGATCGTTACTATGGTTTCGTAAAATTTATTTTCAACTGAATATTTTATATAGTATTTAAAATTTTATTTGCTCCCATTATTTAATTTTATAATTGTTTTAGTCATTAAAAAAATGGTGCATAGATTTGAAAAACATGTAATTAAGTTTATTATTTAAAAGAAAACTTCTAAAGTACACGAATAATTATTAATGATATGAGTTATAAGATTTATTTATATAATAAGAATCTAAAGTTAATTAAACACAAGTAAACACAAACTTAGCCTAATGTTTGATAATAACCATTTAAATTAAGCGCCCATTTAACAAAAGGTCATATGTTATGGCTATTTTTGTTTTGCAAAACTAAGTCAATAATTTAAATTATTATTTGGAATATGAAGAAAATAAAATAAAAATTCTATATTAAAATAAATTTTTAATTAACTAAAAGACCTTTGGTTATATCTAGAGACACATTTGCTCATTAAATAACTTATTTTACTAATTTTTAAAAATTTTATTTTTAGAAATGTTAGTGTTATTCGTTGGTAAACTAAATGCAAAAATAAAATGTGTTGTTAATAACTATTATTTCTAAAAATACAATAAGATAATCATAAAATAATTTATTTTAGGTAAACAGTTAAATATTTTATTAATGAACAGTTTTAGAATAAATAGATTATTATATTGTAGCTTAAACTTTTTATTAAAATAATATTTTAATTAATTTTGATATTTTTTATTATAATTTAAATATATAAATATATATGAATTGTATTATTGCTTATATATGGATATACTTTTTTGAATTAATATTTTAAATATATAGGCTTATATGTACAGGGTTGGGCTCTACTATTGTAACGAATTCAAATTCAAATAACTTTAGAACGCGAGCAATGATTTTAGTGATTAAAGTACTATTCGATTTATTACATATTTGAGTACATTTCATTAAAATTTTGTGATATTATCTTTAAAAATACCAGAGTTATTGAAGAAAGAGTGGACCATACTTTTTTTTACTTGTTTCCAGAGGCCTAAAATTGTTGTGACTATAAATGTTTTAATTGATTGTTTAATGAATCTAAAAGCTTAAAATCAAGTGGTCAAGTGTCAGAAGATTTGAAGGACATATCCGTTAACAATAAATTTCATTCCATATTTATCATTTACTTCTTGGATTTAATATTGAGTTACTGTTGAGGTATGAAAAGTTGCCTTAACGTCATGAATAAAGACAATACACATTTCACCAGATGAAGTTGCCAATAAATTTTTAACTAATGGTATCAAAATGTTAGTAAAAAATAATAGGTGACAGTTTTTACATTTTTTGGAACTAAAATTAGTGGTATTATTCCTCTACCAGTAATTATCTCAACAAACTTAAAACCTTTTATAAAACAAGTACCTTTTCTTTAACACAATTTATGGATAAAATATCTTTACTTATACGATTCTAAATGTTTCTTTAATCATTTTAAACATCTAACTAAATAAATGATTCACGGGGAGAGACCACAGATTCAGATATATCACCAGATAAAAAGACTTTTGTGTTTTTTGCCCAGAAACAAGTTTAATTAAAGCTTCCGCTCCTGATGGCAATAACTTTGTCATTTCTTAAGATAATTGCACGAAATTTTCATCAAATGTACTCAAATATGTAACCATTCGAATAGTACTTTAATCATTAAAATCTTTGCTCGCGTTCTAAAGTTATTTGAATTTGAATTCGTTACAATAGTAGAGCCCAACCCTGTAATACAATAATAATTCATTAACGAATAGAATTAATTATTCAAGTTTCTAAAATGTAAAGCACTACTAATATTAGTATTTACGTTAAGTTGTGAAAACTAGTTCGTACTTGAATTTTAATTACTCTCATTTATTTATGAATTTCTATATTTAGAATTCTAACAACTTTTTCTTTATTTGTTAAATAAAAATAATGTAAATTCATTTATTTTTAATATAAGTATCTTTTTATAAAAATTTTGATATTTAATTAATTATTATTTTATTTAAATTTCAAACACATTATCATATTTTTTATTTAATTAAAAATTACTTATGTCGCTAAAAAATTGCTTAAATTATTTACACTTAAAGTTTAACAAAATTTTATTTTGAAAATTAGAATATTTTCCAAATATCATCAAATCTGATAGAAAAAAATATATATACATTTGAATATTTATTGAAAAACTGATAATTGTGTATTTGAAACACGCAATCAATAAACATTTTGCTCAAATGAGATCAACATTAATCTGATCGGATATATGGGCACACATGTTATGCCATACTCTTCCATTGCTTATTACCAAATGTACAAAAATTATTGGAAGCAAAGTGAAACACACTCAGGATATATGTCTTATTTCGCTTATTTAGGCTAATAAACAATTTTTGGTCAATATTGGTCAGCAGATACTTTGAATGACACAACACAAATATTCGGATAAATAATAAGTAGGAGATAGTAATAGATAAGTGAATTATTTGAGGCAACAGTTTATTGAGATATGTTGTTGATTAAAGTTTGGATTATACACTACGACTGTCTCAGTTAATTACTATTGTTAGTTACAATATCAAAGTTATTTTGTTTTTCAATTAAGTTCATAATGTTAGTTACAAATTTACAGCATGTTTTCATAAACGTATGACAATTAATTTTATAACTTTGACAATAAATAAAAATAAAAATGGGCAAATAAATCATGTTAACGAAAGGATTAATACTATTGGATTTAAAATTATTTAAATAATTGCTGATAATGTAAAATACATTAAATCAGCAATTAATTAGGATTTTAACTAATTATTATAATGATTATTTTTAT
>JAQIYA010001491.1:0-12669 GCA_034699355.1 Microtritia minima | reverse complement strand
TTTTTATTAAACTAAAAATTGCAAAGTTTAGCAATAAAGTAAAGAATTTAATTTTTAAAGAACTGCCCCAAAAAAAACAGACTAAAATATATTGTAATCAATTTAATAATAAAATGAACTAAATTTAGGCTTTAAGCCAATAGAAAGAAATAACTAAGTTTTAAAGTAAATTCAATAAAACACAAGTTTCTGCGAACTCAAACCTAAAGCAGTTATTTTTGGCATAGAGTTAACATTGACTTTGAGCGACACTCAAACGCGTGGCATTGGAATCACGCGCTGTGTGTGACAACTGTTGCGCTCTAAAACAGCATATAATAATAATAATAATTATATAATAATAATTATTATTATTATACACTCTGTTTAGAAATATTGTAAATATCGTCTCGAATTATTTTTCAAACGAACAGCTCATTAATATCAAAGCTCTCCAACAGAGTTACAGCGCTTCAAAACATATGCAGCCGTATATTTAAAGGGCTATAGAGTGTGACGTAATAGCGTCACTACATTACAGTTGAGCCCATTTATAGCTATGTATTTACACATTTAACTATACGTGTGTGTCGTTAGCGATACCTAATCTGATTTAGATTTTATTGACGACTGAAACAGAGAGAGAGAAAAAAATAAATACCAAAATCCTAAAACACTCGCACGTAATGCGTAATTAATTGCGTGAGACTTAAGACGCGAGTGTGAGTCGAGTAACGCGTGCACAGAGAGAGTGAGAGACAGATAGACATCGAGAGTGAAGAGAGAAAAGTAAATAAATACTAATCAAAACCAAATCGTGGACTAAATGAAATTTTATGGGCGCACACATAACGTCCATCTCCGGCATTAACCGATTGCAGCGTCGCGTGCAGGCCATGTCAGAGCAGGAGGCGATGACTGGGGACGAGTCGCACAGCGACTCCGACCCCGACCCGGACCTCAGCACCATTTTGAGGTACTTAATCAGACGGTAAGTGATTGGCAACTGTTTACGGCTCTCACCGAAACATATTTTGTTGTTGTGCGTGATTTCGGTGTATATTGTTTTTAGCGGACATATACGGTTCCTCTCGTCCGAGGGCTCCGACAGCCACGAGGACGACTCGGACGCCACCGACGACTCCGGTTTCGTGTATCGACCGCCCCGTCGCTCCAACAATCTTCCCGCCGCCGATCCCAATCCGGACACTTCGGTCATCGATAATAGTGATTTGCGGCTCATTTTAACCCAACAGACGGGAATCAGTGAGCCGTCGAAAGAGCCGCCGATCGCTCGCATGCTTCGCAATCGCGAGATCGGTGTCAGCAACTACTCGTCCGGCCGGACGTGGCAGTCGTCGTTCGCGACGTTTGGCCAAAGCGATCGCTGCAAACTGGCGGCCAAATTCCTGCCCAATCAGGTGACAGTCATGGAGAAGTATCCGAGCAAAGCGTTCTGCGGCTTCTACTCGAAGTCCGGCGACCTCTTCCTCACCGCCTGTCAGGACACCAACATTCGCGTGTACGACACCCGACGGGAGAACTTTAGTCTGTTCAAAACGGTTTGGGCGCGCGATGTCGGCTGGAGTGTGTTGGACACCGACATCAGTCCCGACGGGCGACACTTCATTTACTCGAGTTGGTCCGAGTGTATACACATCTGCAATATTTACGGCGAGCTCGAGACGCACGAGGCGTTAACGCTGTCGCCCGACGACCGGCGCTTTTGTATATTTTCGCTGCGCTTCTCGCAGGACGGCCGCGAAATACTCGGCGGCGCGAACGACGAGTGCCTATATATCTACGATCGCGAGTGCAAGAATCGTGTGCTGAAAATCAAGTGCCACGAGGACGACGTGAATTCGGTGGCGTTCGCCGATTCCACTTCGCAGATACTGTTCAGCGCCGGCGACGACGGCCTCTGCAAAGTGTGGGACAGGCGGACGCTGAACGAGTGCGACCCGAAACCGGTCGGCGTGCTGTCCGGTCACGTCGACGGTATCACGTATATTGACTCGAAAGTAAGAGGTTTATGACATAAATGAATCACATTTTTAAAAATTAAATTTCACTAATAATTAGGGCGATGGCCGGCATTTGATAACTAACTGCAAGGACCAGACCATCAAACTCTGGGATATGCGGGCGTTTTCGCCGCAGAGCGGAACCGAAGCCACGCGAAAGGCGGTCTCCAAACAGAATTGGGACTATCGGTGGCAAGCGATTCCGCGAAAATGTAAATCAATTCGCATTTTGCGTGACTAAAAATTTTTAATTTTTCTGATATTTACTAAAGTGTTGGCGAATCGCAAAAAACTGGAAGGCGACACATCGCTGATGACATACATGGGCCACAGTGTGCTGCAGACGCTCATTCGGTGCCGCTTTTCGCCGCAGTGGAGTACCGGCCAGCGATACATTTACACGGGCTGCTCGTCCGGCCGGATCATCGTCTACGACATTCTCACCGGAAAAATTGCCAAAGAGCTGCGCGGCGGTCATCACGGCTGCGTTCGTGATGTCTCGTGGCATCCGTACGAGCCCACCATAATGAGCACCAGTGTATGCTTGCGTTTTTTTGCATTTCGATAACTTTTTTTTTTGATTTTTTTAAATTTGAAATTAATTTATTGCCGATAGTGGGACGGCTCTATCAATAAGTGGCTGTACAACGAGAGTGACGACATCGACAGCGAAAGCGTGCGCCGATCGAAGAGGTTGGCCGAGAAACGGAAGCGAGTCAGACAGGAGTCGTGATTTTAGTTGAACTAAATTTCTTGTTAATAATTCAAAACGTTTATGCAGTATGATATATACAGTATGTTATAATAATCAAAACAAACGAAATTTTCTTGTGATTATAATTAAGTTATTTTAGTCTCTATTTCTCGCTTTTATATTGTAAATCTCTGTACAATAATGAATAAATAAATTTTCTAATACTGCACAACACAACATAAATCGATTCGAGATTTTCTAATAAAAAATTAAACAGTTTTATCATTTATGACTAGCGTTTTCGTCACGAAATTTTGATTCCGTGTTTGTGCCTCTCAATTGTTGCCGAATTTTTCGTTGTGATTGTTCGCCAAATTTTTGCCGCTTTCGGGCGAAACGTTTTTGGCTGCGCTCGAGACGAAGCTCGGCGTTGAGTTGAAGCGTCTGAGCGTTGCGGTCAGACTGGCGTTGTCCAGATCGAGCGATTTTGGGCGTTTCGTGTTCGTGTTTGTGGGCGACTGGAGTTGAGAGAAGTTGAAGAACGCGCTGAACGCGCTTAAGTCGCTGTCCTCGTCGATCGACAGCACGTCTTTGTAGGACTGGGACAGCAGGTCCAGCGTATTCGTGTACAGCTTGAGCTCGGCTCGAATAAAGTTGAGAAAGATTTTCTAGAATTTTTCGAGTAATAATAATCAAAATTTAATTTATTTGGTTTAAGTAATAATTTTTTTAAGTTATAAATATTGCAGACCTTCATGTCAGTGATTTTTTTACGCTCAAATCGTTCGATTTGCAGCTCGAATGCCCGGTGAACTCGCGAAATCTCATTAAAGCTGGTGTTTTTGTCCATTTCTCTTGGTTTTCCCTCTCTCTGTTCGGCTAGAAGTTTATTTCTGGCCACCGAATTGAGTCGAAGTTCTTCCTTAAGGTTATATATAATCAAAGCTGTCTTAATTCGTAAAAAATGCTACACTAATTCGTAAAGAAACAATTAACAATTAAAGAATTTAGAAACAATGAACGATTCGACTAAACTCGGAAAAATTTTGGGAATGATACAAATGTTGAACAAATTGTGTATTATTTTTAAAATTAAGTAAAACCTAACAAAGAATGTTAACGGATAATCGAAAATTTTAAAATACTAAAATTTTGGAAAAGTCAAGTTTTAAAATTATTTGCTAGTATTGAGAAGTGTGGAGAACATTATAAAATTGTATTAATTATTAATTACAAATTTACAAAATTGTTCTATTGAATAGAAATGAAATGAAATTAGAATCAAAAAAGGAAATTACGACAGCTTTGGTTATAATATCAACTTTTGATAAAAATAAAAGGTGCGATAATCATTGAAATATGAGGGCAATTACTTTTGCGCGTCTTATTGAGTCTCCATATAAACTAATTTCATTCATAACGTTTTCCTCTAACTTTTGAACCTAATTTTAACAACAAAAAAAAGTTGATCATTAAATATTTATGACAGCAATTATCGAAAATCAAAACACGTTTCAATACCTGATTATCCCGAAAATCTTGAATCAAGTGAAATCGTTCCGCAAAATTCGATATACCAGTTCGAAAACTTTTAAAAACAATAAATAATCGTAAAACAAAAGCTAATAAAATCAATTAATCAAAATCATAAATTAAATTTACACTTATATTTTCTGCACACTTCAATTTTTTTATTATGCGGGCAAATATGCATACCTGGTGTTAATTTTGTCGGACTCGGCGAAGTGAAACATACGAAGCGCCAGATCGTCGCCCTCGTCGCGAACTCTGGCCGTCTTTCTCGTGTACCCGCACAGCGAGCCGTAAATGTCAGTCAAGTGCTTCTCAAACGTATCGATACGCAGCTGAAGAAAGCGCGTCTGTGCTTCACTGCTGTCCCGAATTCGGTGGTTTTTAACATTTAAATTATGCGTGACTTCTTTTAACACTACAATTATATCGTATTTGATTACCTGCTGATGCTATTTCCGAGCGATGACGCATTCATAGCAGAGTTTTATTTTAAAAAAATCGAGACGAAGAAAAAAAAATAAATAATCGAAGTTATAAATCCAGAAAACAATCCATTATAGAGTTTTTTCTATTAGCGATCGCGATCTTGTGTTGTGCGTGAAAACTTAGCCATCGCTATAGAAACCAAATGTGATGATGAATACGAGTGGTTAATACGCTTAACTATTATATAATACTTTGGAAACTTTTTTTTTCGATATTTGGTTTTCAATTATAAAAGCGTTGTCTCTATGGCTCTGTAAACTTATCTGTCTGTGAAAATTGGTGAACTAAAACTGTAACAATGTTTGCGAATTTTTAAACAATGTTAACTTTTCTGACTTTCCGTTTTGAATTCAACATAATTGCGGAGAAACAACCAATAACTCGGTGAACATCAAAAAATAATAAAAAGGTATATAATATGTATATGAAATAAAATATACGCTCCTTAAGTAATATACGCTCCTTTTTATTAATAAGATAAACAATTACAATAAGTCAAAAATACCTTAACCTTTAAACAGTGTGTAAAGTTTTGTTTTAAATTTGTTAATTTTTTAAGGCAAACTTCGGAGCTTAACATTTAAGCAGTATTTTATTGGTGTATTTTTTGATACAATCAAAAAACTTTTTCAATATTAATTATATAACTTATAATATATATATCAATAATAATAATGATTATGTTTAAAAAATAGGATTTTTTTTGTTAATCAAGTTAATGAGCGAACATTTGCTCTCTCTTTCACTCTTACTCTTACTTTCTCTCTCTTTTTCTTTCATTCTCTTCCAAGATATTAATAGCGATAGTATTCAATATATACAAAAATAATTATTTTACAAACAGATTCGCAATAGAGATAATAATAGATAAATATAGAATTTGTAGTTTTCTTTTTGTTGTTGTTTTATAACAGTTTATTTCTTTCTCGAGAGAGAGAAAAAAACAGCACAACTGCATAATAACACTAACTATTTTGTTTGTTTTTTGTTTTTGTTTTCTTCAAAGTCAACAGGTTTTTGTGTTTCACTTTCTTTTCTCAAATGAAAAATAAAAACTTTGTTCGAATTAATTCGACAAAAAAATATACCGATTATTATTATTATTATTATTTTTTGTTTTCTCTTTTTTTTACCGGTAATTATTTCCAACTTGATATCGAGTTTTGTTTTATCACAGCATTTATTCAAAAAAAATAAATTTGCGGACAGCAGAAGTCAAAACAGAAAAAAATGCAAACAGAAATTTGTCAAAAATAATTAAACAAAGAATTATATGAATAATTTTTTTCCAACAATTATGAAAATGCTAGAGATATAAATATATAGCTATTTATATATATATGTATATAAGTGTGTTAACCATTAGTTTTATCCTAACAAAACAACAGAGAAATATAACAAGAATTTCATTTTTTCATTCCAATATCAATAAAAATTCGTAGCAATTTGTTTGTTTCTCTAAGTTTAAAAAAATATTTGGACGAAAGCAGATTTTTAAATAATCCTTTCATATGTTCCTTAAATCGGTTCAGATTTAAAGAGAGCAGTGAAGTACGCATTGGAATGAACGCCAACAAAACGGATCTCTACAAAAATGTCCTAATAATAAAAAACAATTGACATGATATGACCGCAAATTAAAAATTTAAAATAAAAAACAGTTAGCGGTGTGTCTGTGTCTGTGTGTGTGTGTGAGTGTTTGTGTGTGTGTTTATTAATAAGAAGTGATAATAACAAGTGATTTTTCATAAACAAAGATTCTTTAACAGATTAATTAACATTACTTTTTTTATGTTCAATAAAAACATTAACATAATTACTTGAGAGCTAATGATATGAATAATTAAATATGTTTAGGTTAAACCCATTTTTTATAGCCAAAAAATTTAGCACAAATTTCGGCGCCGAAACTCCGACATACGATTCAAATTAAAATGAGAGCAAAATTAGCAAATTTATGCCATAAATTCGTTAACGCATTAATTTATGAGCGCGTTATTTTCAACGTTACCATTAATTCAATGAAAATTGCCGTAACCTGAAAGCGCTCGAGTATTGATATTTCTTTATATTTTTTTTAGAAAAATATTTTTTTTTCTATTTTTGATAAGTAGAATATCAGCGGAAAAATAATCTTTTTGTTTCTGTACAGACAAAACATTAACTAACATTAAAGCACTTTTAAACTCCCGATATATATTCACATCTGGCGAATGTGTGACCACAAGAAAAAACAAAACAAAGTGGAGAAAGAGTACGCACTTTCTCTAAAACGTCTTTAAAGAACTAGACATCGAGAAACAATTACTGTCAAGAATTACAGGCAGACATTCATTGAATTCATTTGACAGTTGGCGTATACGTGTATAAAAAAGTGATGCCTAAAAATATCTTTTGTTGAGAAAATAAATGTATTTCTCTCTCTATTAACTTTCCCTTAACAAGTGACCCAAAACAAAACACGTTTTCGCTCAACAGTAACAGCAAAAAAAAATATATAGTGACAAATAAAAAAATTTATAATTAATCTCAGTTTATATAAAAAGCGTGGGCTTTGGTATATATAATATAAAATACCGTAACAAATATACAGCACAGACCCAAAACAGAGATGTACTTAAGATTTTAGTTTCGTTTAGTAGTAAAAATAAAATTAAATTACAATAATCTCGTTTCGTAAAAGGTTTTTTAAAAAATGATATAAGCTTTATAATTGCGCAAACAGAGTAACGACTAGGACTTATTAAGGCAACCAAAGTATATGTGTTTGTATTGCAAACTCGGAGTAAATGCACTTTCCATTCGAGTCTCGGATGGGGGGGTATTTCGGGGGGTTATATAAGAAAATAATTAGATTCGCAGTGACAGCTGCTGTTCGAGAGAGAGTTTGCGAATCGCCTATTATTTTATTTATTTAGCTTTTTTATTATGCGATTTTGATTATCACGAGAGTTAAAGCGTAAATTTGTATATACCAACAAAAGTAATAAAAAGAAAACATTTCCACACGACTGACCAGACAGACAGGCAGACGCAGGGATTCACTCGTGCGGTACACTTAATTTTTGTCTAATGCCTTCATTTCTCATCTCATCTCAATTTGAATCGTACGTCTCTATTAAAGCGGCCCAAAAACAAAACAAAACAAAAAATATAGACGCGTTAAGAATTTGCCACCACATTAGTCACCCCATAAACCAGTGAACAAAAAAAACTCATATTTATATTTTTATATATAATTAACTAATACTAAAAAAAATATATAATATTAATTATGACAAAACTTTTTTGTTTTCGCTTTTTTTGCTTCTTCTTTATGAGATCTTTACGAGGTTTTTAAATGCTGCGACCGTGACGTCGGGCGCCGAGTGTCGGCGACAGCGCTTGGTTGGCGAAGTTGGCACTGAAGTTTCCACTTTGCCGTGTCTCGGGTCCGCTCGACTCGCGCTCCCGTCGCCAGCATTGGCGCCGACCGACCCTGACTGAGCCGATGCGCCGCTCGACGACTGGTCGACCGGCGCGCTGTTGGTGTCGGCCGTGCTGTTGATCGGGTCGTGATTGACGGCTAGTTTATCATTATTATTCACATCTGAGATATGGTGGCTGTCGCGGCGTTTCGGCGGTTCGCCGGACGCCGAACACGATTGCGGCGGTTTAGGGGTGAGCGACACGCAGATGTCGCCCACCTTTAATTTGCGACACTTGAGACCGTAGCGCTGAAAGGATCGCTCGGGCGAACAGGACGACCAGCCCTTGTGGAACACGAAGAACGGATGCTCGACCGGCGCCTCCACTGTGACCGGCACTCGAGCGCGGCCGACGAAGAAGCTCAGCAGAACCGAACAGCTCCTGATCTTGTCCTCGACTTTCATCACTTCGCTGCAGTCGGCGCACAGATCCGGACTCTGAGTGGCGCTGTCGATGAAGTCCTGAGTGGACATCTCCTCCACCGGTTTCACCTTTCCGTTGCCCAACTGTATGATCGAACCCTTTTGAAAGTAGACCGGATATTGAAGATGACTTTGCTGTTGTTCGCGACTTTCGACGTTTTCGTTCGCCGACACTGAGCGCACCACAGCGTCGCGCGACACCGATTTGCCCACACTCTCGAGACTCGTCAACGATTTATGACACGCCGGCGATGTGGCCGTCGTCGACGTCGTCTGCGGCATTGATCGTCGCCGCTGAAACGAGACCGTCTTCGGGCGAACCGGCTCTGAGAATGGATGAGAGAGCGGCGATATCTCGGACGTCGACATGCGTTTGGCAAAATGCTGATGGCGTCGGGCGCCGGCGATGGGCGGCGCCGAGAGTGGCGCGCCCGACAACAGGTGGTGATTGGGGGGCGAGTCGGTGTGGCGCGACTCGATTATGCTGATGTTGGGCGGCTTCAGTATCCGATGCTTACGACTGCCTTCCTTACCCCACGGAAGTTTGTAGACACTGGTCGGCTCCGGGCTTGTGATTGATTTGCGCTTAACGGCCGGCGAGGCGGCGGTCGGCGACGAGTCGCTCGGATCGCCGGAGCGGACGCTGTTTTCGTTTGGCGAGTGTAACGACTCCTTACTGAGGCGAACCAAAGACTTACTGTCTTCGGCCGAGTCTGAGCAGAGCGGAGGGCTAGAGAACGGACCAGAACTTAGCAACGATGAGGAGTCGGACGAGTGAATTGAGGGCGAGTGGAGGGGATTAATGGTGAGACCGGAATGAGATGCGATTGAGCTGGACTTCTGCGACGCCGCCACCGCTGTCGGCATAGCGTTATTGCTGTGGTTGTTGGTGGCGGTGTTGCCGCTGCTGTTGTGGTGATATGAGTCGATACCCGTCTGCCCGTATGTCCCGTTGTTTCGAGTGGTGGCAACGCTTGTAGTATTTGGCACAACGAATGGTGAGATCACGGTCTGAGCAGTTGGACTATATTGTTGATAGGCGTTGTAACTGGCGATGAAGGGCGGCGTGAAGTGAGCGGCCGGCGGACCGACCGACGACCCCGTCTGGTAGTGAAACAGCGACGGCGAGCCGGACGTCGAGCCGAAGCGCGGCGAATACAAGTCCGAGCCCATCGTCGAGCTGTAGAGCGAGCGCTGAGACGAGACTGAGTGGCTCAGCGACAACGGCATGGCTGTGGTGGTCGACGGCGAGCCCGACGATAGGCCCGATGGCAGTGATGAGGCCACGTCGGCCAACCAACTCAGGTTGTCTACCGATCAAATCATTCAATTATAGTAACTTTTTAATAGCTTTGAGTTATTTACCCGAATGCTGGCGCACAGAGTTGGTCAGACCTCCGCCTCCTCTCTCCTGGTGGTCGCCGGCCATCGAAATGCTGGCCCCGTTTGGCGCGCTTTCGCCGCCGGACTCGCCGAGCGAGCGCTGATCGCCGGGCGAGCCGGATATGTGTTCGCGCGGCGGCGACTCTCGAAACGCGCTCTTCTCGCCGGCCGTCGACGGCGAGTGTTTCGTATCGCTGGCGGTCAGACTGAGCGGCTGAGCCGCGAGCGGCGGCGGCGGCGGTATGAACCAGGACTGGGGCAGCGATGCGGACACACTTGACTGGTGGTGAAGGAGGGACGAGAGAAATATGGGACTCGGCGGGAACGGGAACGCCGTGTGATGATGGCCGGCGTGGCCGACGATGCCGTTGGCGAACAGGTGCTGATGGCTGTACACGGGTTTGGCGTGACTGCTGTCGCGTTGGGTCACCGAGTTGTACATCACCGACGCGGGCATCGACTGCTCTCACTCTCGACAAACGTAACGGTCGATCGGCTGGACGTTAGGCCGACATTGCGTTTCGCTCTTCTCAGCGCTTCTTCCGTTCAGTGAACAGCCATTCAAATCACTGCCATATACTCTATCTCTTGCTGTTGTTATTTCAGTTGTGTGGCGACGAGTGTTGTGATGAGTGTTGTGTTAAGTGTTAGGGAGAGAAAGCTAAGCGAAACGCAGTCCCATCTGAAGCCATATTACTTTCTTTGTTCTGCCCCTCCGTTGTGGGTGTGCTGAAGGGCGGTGTCGAGGGTGTGCTTATGGGTGGCGCGCAGGTGTGCGCCCAACGCAGTAGCCGTTCAGGCATTACGCGTGTGTCGAGTCTGGCGCTATCGATCGCTGCCTATGCGTTGGCGTGTCTCAGCTAACAATTCATTGCAGTAATCATTTTGTAGTTAATTAATGCATTGTTGTTGAAGAAGAAGTTTTTATTTTTGAAAAAATTTGAAACAAATTAAAATAAAATAAAAATCCATGAAACACAATATTGAAACATAGAAAAGGGCGAACGAAAGATAGCGCTCACATAACCTCAAACTTTTGTTAATGTTTGGAACAAATTATGAAATTAGTGTTAGAAAAAGCTTGTGAATTGTTATGTTTATTATTGGTTATTATTAATTATTTACAATAAAATTAATTATTAATGAATTGCGGATAATATTAATAATAATGAATGTTATTATTAATTCTATTTTCAGTAATTGCTGTCAATTTAGACTCGTGTCCGCGGCTTATATTCATGAAAATATGTTAATAAAAATTTTTAATAAATATGCAATAATCTGTTTTTTGCATATTTAAATATATTTAAATATGCAAAAAAAACAGATTGAGAATATCAAAGTTTAATCGAGATATGAGCTCAGTTCGAATTTAAAAAATAAAACCACTCGAGCCGTGACTGAACTTCAGCTCTTCGCCCACTCATTGATGGCCATCCCTAGTCTAACAACAGCAACACAACTGCGCGACACTATTGGCCACACAGTTGTGACGCAAACCCCAAACTTAGCAAAAGTGCTGATTCACACACAAACGCTTATCGCTTTCGCGTGATTTGCATCCCATTTGAAACGCTTTAATCTGTTGACCACATTTGCAAACACGCGCTATAATCAGCCTTCAAGTGTGCACAGAAAAAAACGCGATTTAAACATATTTCAAACCTATAATTAAAAGCTGTTTAATTGTGCAATAAATTGTTGGCCACAAATAACGTCTGGAAATAGTAGTGCAATGATTGGACTGTTTTAGTGAATTACGTCTCACAACCAGTCGTTTCGCGTGAAACACATTGAATAACACTAAACCAAATCCTATTAAATTGAATTAAATCGGTTCACCTTTGACCTCAACCATGTCGTCGTCGACTCGATCGCCGCGCGTCGAAGTGAGCGCTTACCTGCAGTCCGAGCAGCAGAAGTCGGACGCCGATCAGGAGTGGTGGACAGCGTTTGAGGAGCTCTACGGTCGCCGTCTGTGGCATCAGTTGACGCTCAAAGTGTACGAGTTTGTCCGCACGGCCGACACGTGCGGCCACAAACGCGATTTGGTCGCGCTGTACGACAACTTCATAGTGGACTTCGAGAACCGACTCAATCCGCTAACGCTGGTCGAGATCGCCTCATACGTGGCCAAACAGATGGCGACCGACACGAGACTCGCGTTTTTGGCCAAAATGAAGGAGAAAGTGAAGGGTAATAATCAGGCGGTGATCCTCTGCAACGTTCTCGCCGGTCAGCTGAGACTCGCCAACGGAGAGCTGCCGGCAGTGAAGCAGATCGTCGACGAGACGTCGGCGCTCATCGACGACGAGAGCGGCGTCACTGCAGTGCACGCCCGCTATTATCTCCTCTCCTCTGACTATCACCAGAAGATGGGCAACCATTGCGAGTACTATAGGGACGCGTTGAGGTATTTGGGCGTGTCGTCCATCGACGACGAGCCCGAGTCGGTGCGCGCCAATCGGGCGTTCACTCTGGCGTTGGCGGCGCTGTTGGGAGAGTCCATCTTCAACTTCGGCGAACTGCTTCAGCACCCGATCATAGAGTCGCTGAAGGGAGACCCGCGAGAGTACATCATTGAGTTGCTGTACGCGTTCAATAGCGGCGATTTGGCGCGCTTTGAGGCGCTCGAAGGCCAGTGGTCGACACAACCGGATTTGGCGCACAACGCGAACGC